>JAMLFT010009881.1:0-12332 GCA_026544285.1 Pachyrhizus erosus
ATTTAATGATTTATTTCATTAATTCAATTAAAATATATATTTATCTTAATTATTAAATTAAAAAAAAATTAATATGATGATGTCACATGACATCTATCTATATGATTTTTTTATAATATATAATTAATTGATATGAGAAGAGATTAAATTTTTTTATTTAATTTGTTAAATCTAAGTTTTATTATGTTTTTCTGATATCCAAATAAAATATTTTATTATTATTTAGAATCAAAGTTATGAAAAATTGTTTTTATTATATTTTACTATATAATGAGTTATTGATATTTAAAATAAATTATTCAACTCTAACATAATAATAAAACTATATGTAGAAAAGATAAATTTTAATAATAAATTAAAATATAATAATATTTAAATGTCTATTTATAAAACAATGGTAAAATTTAAAATTAATTAAAATAAAATTAAATATTATGATGTTTATTTATAAATAAAAAAGTTTAAAAATCAATTAAGATAAAGTTAAAATTTAAAATGTTTATTTATAAAAAATTAAAATTTAAAGGAATTAAGGGTTATTTTTCCTTTTAAAAAGCATTAAAATGATGCTATGTCTGGCATTACTCCATTTTTGACACATAATAAACAAGGAGAAATTAAGAAACAATTGCTAAAACCATCTCCATCTCACCAACCCACTTTTTCATAAATTCAGTTCATAAATGGATTTTACTATTACAAATAATTTATATATACTTTTTATGATTTAAACATCTTATATATCCATCCCAATAATTCTAACATTTTTACTAAATGGATGTAAAAAATAACCACATATCTTTACATTTTATTAATATTAATTATTATAAACTTCCCTTATTATTAATAATTGAGAGAAAGTACATTTTATAAACATGTGGTGCTTAAGACGAACTAAAAAAACTCCAACGCGAAGATCTTATTGAGAAAGTTCTTAATAAGAAAAAAACGGGTAAGAATCTCCTATGGGAAATGCCCTAAAGATGAGTAATTGATTCCAAAGTTTATTTAAGGTCCTTTAAGATATTCTAAGCTGGAACTACAGGATGTCTTCATTAAATAAGAATATACATTATTTTTATAACTTTTAAAACTATCAGAATTAAAATTAATAATTTCTTAAACACAAGCATATATATATATGTGTGTGTGTGTGTGGTGGAAAAAGAGAGAGGTTGTTTCAAGAGCTTGCTCTAGTGTTAAGCAATTAGAGGTTTTTAAATGTCAGAGGAACCAATCCTCTCATCACCCTTGATGGCCCACGGTATAACTTCAGCCACCATGAGGGGAACAAATTCTCCAGGGTGGTCCTCACAGCATGTTTCATTGCAGAGTTGCACCATGACAGTGGCCTCAATAAAACTAGTTTAGAGAGCTACAATATAAATGGAGAATTTAAATTAACTTATTTTTGTTTTTCAGAAAAGTCTTTTTGCAATGCTTGAAAGGGAAAACATTTTAAGTACAAAATAAAATAAATTTAAAAATAAACTAACTCAAACATTTTTACAGATTAATGATTTGGATCTTTTGTGCATTCCACACTGGTACAAAGGAATAGCACTTTGTGTATAAGTATTCTGCATATTTTCCTGCACAAATAGTTAACCATTTTGAGGCTGCTACCTTGGTTTCCTAGACCAAACAATAGTCAAATGCCGGGTCTTCATCAGCTCCTTTTTTTTCTTTTTTTCTTTTTAATTTCTTTAGCAATGAATATTGAGTTGTGAGTTTTCCTTCTAGTAAGATTAGTATTATTTTAGCCCACATTTTTAGTGAAATTTTGACATAGTCCCATATTTTAGCCTACAGTGCACCCCGTTTGTGCATTAAACTAATGGTTTAGAATCAATTGGTTCAACAATTTTGAAGAGCAATTGACATGTTACACAGATTATATTATGAAAGTGTTTATGTAAATAGTTTAACTAATTACTAGTTTTTGTTTAATTAGAACTTTTCACATACGAGCTATTTTAACGAGGAAGAGGCCTTTTACCAAACTAATTTGGCTTCTCAAGACTTTTATGAATACTTAAAATTTATCCATTTTATACCAACAAAATCAGTAGATAATCGAATTTTTTAAACATGTTACAAAGGTTTGATTCTTAATCATGGGTATCTATTTTGATAAATTTTTACATCTAAAAAAAATTAATCGTCAACTAAAATTGAGGGAGATCATATAAATTTATAAGTTACTCTTCTACCTATATGTATTCCAACGAGGAAGAGACCTAATAATTTTCCCACCCTTTTCAGACTAAGCTCAGAGTAACTCTTAAGTCCTTTTTCTATTATGATCGGGTTTGATAGGTTTGTACAAGCTTCTATTCCATTTTGTCTTAAAAATTCATCATACAAGAAAAGATGGCTAAATTTGGTATAGACGTGACCTGTGCAGCTGCACCATTTCAAATTTATTAGATGCATTACAGTTTTAGTTATAGAAAAAGACAAAACTCTGCCTTGCAACCAATGCTTAGTTTGATAGGTTTATATAGTCTCCTACTCCATTTTATCCCTATTGATACAAGAAAAGAAACCTAAATTTGGTACAGATGTGATCTGTGCAGTTAAGTATTTCATCTTTATCAGATGTACCATAGTTTAGTTCAAAAACCTCACTCCATAATGTTACCATACATACCCCACTTAAATTCTTTTATGATAGGCCTATGCAAGCTTATGCTCTTCCATTTTACCTTTTTTCCTAAAACAAAATTTGGTATAAATGTATCACTCTCTGACAACCTTTTCTAGTTCAGGTATTATTTATGACATGCATAAGTTTCAGGTAAAATATTAATAGCTCTCCCCTTATTTTATTTTTTTAATTCAGGTATTTCTCATCAGAATTAAAAGATTAAATTTTTAAGGTATAAAAATTTGTTTAAGAAATTAATCTCGCACTGATATTTTTCGTGTAGACTATTGTTTTTTTTTTTATCAAATATTTTGTTATACACTTAAACTTAAAAGATCAAATTTCTGACAATTTTCGTTAAAAAACAGTTATATATCACATTGATCTTTTTCATCTGTGCCTTACACTACACTTTTTTCACTAATACAAACATTAGAGAGATTAACTAAAATTAACCATCACTTCCTCTCAATGCTATCCACACAATCCTAAAGACTTGTCCATAAACGTAGGACCTACCTAAAATTAACTGCAAAAAACCATGTCCAAGTCGCTAATCTCAAGGTCAAACACTCACCGCACGTTTCTCTCTCCTCCCTCGCACACACAGAGACTCTCTCTCTAACCCAACACGGTTTTGACTCACAAAAGGTTTTCATATTTCCTTTCCTTTATTTTTTTCCATAATTTTCCGGAAATAGAAATCATATTTTCTCTCTCATTCTCTCTCGGTGTTGTGTGTGTCCCTCTCTCACCGCTCTTGATCCATGGAAGAGGAACTTCACAAGGCAGAAGAAAGTTGATTCCTTTGAGCGAAAATCAGATACCCATTTGGCTGAAACCTCCAATGCGGTCTTGGAGGAGACCGGTGAAGAAGGATCGTGGATCTGATGATGGTGGGTTTTGTGGGGACATGGGTTATGAAGATGGTTTCAGGTGGTTGTAGGGTTGTTGTGGAGGGCAACGATCCGGCGGTGGTGCGGCAGCATAGACGACGATGCAGCTTCACTTCTCGCCTAGCATGAGAAGCATCACGATATCGAGCAACAATGGGTTTATTGACTTGATGAAGATCAAGGTCGCAGCTTGCCACGTTTCCTATCGAACCCTCTTCAACACCATTCTCATCCTCGCTTTCTTGTTGCCCTTTGTCTTCATTCTCACTGCTCTTGTTACCCTTGAAGGTGTCAACAAGTGTTCCTCGTTTGGTACTCTATTTCCCAATTCTTCATTTTTCTCATCATTCCATTGTTTATTTATTCATTTGGATACATTGTTTATATGTTTGTATTTGATCTTTTGTCAAACTAAATGATGTTGTGTCCAATCTCACTTGATGAGACGTCTCATAAGGCTTTTTATTTCTTCATTTAGTTACGTTGTGTATATAATTGTATTTGGTCTTTAGCCAAACTAAATAGCGTTGTGTGATCCATGTTGTGTGATCGATCTAGCCGACTTCACTTGATGGGATATTTGATAACATTTGGTTACATGGTGTAAACATTTGTATTTGGTCTTTCGCCAAACATAACAAGGTTGTGTGATTCATCTAGCTGGCCTTACCCGGTAGGATTTCTGATAGACTCATTGTTATTTCTGTGTGGATATGTTTGGATTTTGGATAAATTGGATTGGCATGCTTTTGTTTGATTATTTGTTGTTCTAGGACGGATCTTGATTTGAATGTTTGGGTAAAAAATTATGTTCAGGTATTAGAGGGGCCAGAATTGTTATATTGATATTGCAATCATAGGTTGCTTCCCTTATGGTTGTTGAAAATTTTCTTTTTCTAGCTAAGCTGGCATTTTGCCTTCATTTCAGGATCTCAAGTGTCGCTGGGCAATTTTAGTGTTTCAAGATCATTTTTTGCATAGCTTGACTTCACTTAAACTCTGGATTAGTGATGATGATGATGCTTTCCTGACATGCATTGCTATTTTGTTGATTCTTTCCTGTGACAAATTGTTACATGCTTCTGGAAAACTATCGTGTTATTCTAAGACATAAATTAATTAAACTTTGGCTAGTGTTCATGTTCCTTGAGGTCCCTGTCTTTATAAAGCTGGGTTCTGCATTTATCAGTTGTTGATGAAAGTTTTGATAGATCTTTTCCTATCATTTTGAAACATCATCTCTGGTGTTTTTGTCTTTCTTTCATTTGTGTTACCTATATTCTGAAAGTTAATTGTTTTGTACATATTATGTCTCACCTTTTGTCTATTTTTTATCCTTGATTGGTTTTTTCTTGATTTTTTTGCTCCAGATTGTTTAGGTAGGCGGTTGGGACCAAAGCTTCTTGGTAGGGTTGATGATCCAGCGGTAAATAATTTTTATGTTACTTCAAATAGATATCTGATTACATCAGATCAATTAAAGTTTTGATTAAATAACTGTAATCTGAACCCTTCTTGTGATGATTGTAATGGTGCAGCAGACACTAGTTAGAGATTTTTACAAGATCCTTAACGAAGTAAAGACTGGGGAAATTCCATCTGCACTAAAGCTGCCAGATTCATTTGATCAACTGGTTTCTGATATGAAGAACAATCAATATGATGCGAAAACGTTTGCATTCATGTTAAGGGGAATGGTAAGTTTCTTGTTACGCTTGCATAAAGTATGGTGAACTTCTTTATTAATTGGTATTATGTAGAGATAGGATTGTCTGAAATTGAATTCTGTTGATGTTTTCAATTTTAAGTTACAACATGTGACTTAAATTGAAGATACACATTTTAGGCATTACTGAAATTTGAGTATCAAAAGGTTGAGGTTGCGATAACTGATGGGCTATATATGAATGGTGGCTAAAAACTTCTACAATAACAATACATATATTGAATGCTGATACAAGGATTCAGCTTATTACATCTCTATGTTTTCTTCCTTTTTGTATATTTATTTGAACCTACAAGCTGATGGCAAAGTCAGGTTCTGAGATGTAGCTTGTCTAAAGTGAGGGGGATGAACCTTAGAGTATAAAGTGCAGTTATACCCATTGATTAGAAAATCGGTGGTTAAGATTTTCTAACCAACAATTATAACTGTATTTTATCCCCTTAAGTGTACCCACCCCCTCACTTTAGAGGAGCTAAATCTCTACTTCTGTACCATGTTCTCGTAGCATCTATACTGACTGTTGTGCATCATATCATATTCATATGACCCTTTGTTTGTATCACTATTATAATTATAATGTTTAGGGTCTAACTTTAATGTTTTTTTGTTTGCAACTATGATTTATGACAGTAAAAAATATTTCAGCTCAAATGCATTTTGTGTATTGAATTGAGGCATTTAAAAGGATTTTTTGAAATTTAGTCTGTATGCTTCATTATGTTCCTTATTTACATGTTACATTAAAGTTTTGTACTCTGCTGCTTACTACTTTGATGCAATCACATAATGAAGTCAATCTGAAACATTCTGAGATTATGTAGATTGCTTTTACCAAGATATAGTTGGTCAACATCTTCTGTGAAATTCAATTTATAGTTTGGTTCAATTATACAAAGTATTATGATTGTGTTCACTTTGAGTCTTCCATTAACTGAATTTTAGGAAACTGGAGATAGTTTTTTACATGTCGTACATTATACAAAAATATTACTGTTTTATTATGGCAGTGTGTGGTTTATTATATACTTATTTTGAAATTTGAAATGTTGGACAGACAATCATTAGTCATTATATAAATAAGGCAATAGTAAGGGTACATATGGGATGATTTGGCCAAATGAAAAATTGCTTCTTCATCGAAGTGGTTTTTTGGAGTAGTCACTAAAAAGGTGCAAATTTCATAGCATGGCTAAACAGGCATGTATCATGGTGGTTGCACTTATATTAAATTTCAGTTTGTTTATATAATTCAGAAAGCCTAAAGAAATCTTTTACCCTTTTAAATAAAAAGTGAAATGAATATTATAAAGTTGACAGATGATAATCATAAATTTGCAGCAATTAGTAGTGCGATGTTCTTTCTTCAAATTGCCAATATTTTGGTTAACTTTGACTTGACAGATCGTTTAGCCTTTATCTGTTTACTTCTACTTGATACTTACATATATAGCTGACATCTTGTGATTTGGATTATGGCTTATCTTGAAATCATCTTACATTATTATTTTACTTTTTGATTTGCTCATCATGAGATATTTCTTTTTTTCTTTTCTTGCGCTTGAAAGTTCTCAGTATTTTGCACTCTATTTATCAGCACTTGGTACTTGGTAGTATTTTTGAGGTCTTCGTACTCTCATCACAAATATATAGCAAGTACTGAGTAGTAGTGTAGTACTTTGCATTATTATTGTTTTCATCTTGGTTTTGGTTTACAACCTCAATTATTTATTTATGAATGATAACCATTGCTTTATGCTAGGAGTTTGAGAAATTAGTGTGTATATGAAAGACTTTTGTGTGTAGCTTAGAGTATACATGTTCATATCGATTATTATCCCATAGCATTGTCACTTTTATTATGATTGATATCTCAGTTCTTGTTTTAATAGTGATACTATAGGATAATTATATTGGTCTTTATTACATTGCAATGTTTCTTCGAACAGATGGAGAAATTTGAGAGAGAAATCAGAGAATCTAAATTTTCAGAGCTGATGAATAAACACTTTGCAGCAAGTTCAATCCCTAAAGGGATTCATTGTCTGTCTTTACGTTTGACTGATGAATATTCGTCAAATGCCCTTGCACGCAAACAACTGCCTCCTCCAGAGTTACTACCTATGCTGACTGACGACTCTTACCATCATTTTATTGTTTCAACTGATAACATCTTGGCTGCTTCTGTAGTTGTTACTTCTACTGTGCAATCATCTCGGAAACCTGAGAATATAGTCTTCCATGTCATCACTGACAAAAAAACTTATGCTGGTATGCACTCATGGTTTGCACTAAATCCTGCCACTCCTGCTATAGTTGAAGTTAGAGGCATTCACCAATTTGACTGGTTGACGAGAGAAAATGTTCCAGTACTTGAAGCTGTAGAAAATCAAAATGGGATCAGGAATTACTACCATGGGAATCATTTTGCTGGAACCAATCTCAGTGATACCAATCCACAAAAATTTGCCTCGAAATTGCAGGCTAGAAGTCCAAAGTATATATCTTTACTCAACCATCTTCGTATTTACCTGCCTGAGGTAAATTGGATTCTTTTGCTCCTCTTTCTCCATCTGTCTATTCTCTGTCTCTCCCTCTCAGAATATTTTTGAAAGGTTTTAGATCATAACTGACAAAAAGCTAGGAATAATGCATTTTATTAGGTTTGGCAAAGGATCTTATATTGTATGAGATTTTATTTTTTTTTATAATTATAGTGAGTAAGTAAATGGAACTTGAATGATTGACCTGAGACCTAAGAACATGGCTTCTATACTGGCCCACTACAAGCTGAATATTTATTTGTGAATTCTGCATTTTAAGCTCAGAGAAACTTCTTAACTGGATTTTTAGAGGCAAATTGCTTATAGGTGCTGAATATTTCTGAATTCTCATGAATTATAATAATGAAAGAGAATATAAAAACTGTGTTAAAAAATGCAGAATTATGTTGAACTATTTCAAGTAAAATGCTTGGCCCAAATTGTTTTGCAAAGTGAGGGTAATTTATTGAAGGAACATATACTTTGAAATGATTGTAGGTATGCTTCCATCCACGGCAGCAGGTATTGTTGCTGCTGCAAATAGATATTTGTAACTTAAGGAATATTTGAAAATTGCATTGCTTCATAATCATTAGCATTTAGGACTTACATACCAATTTCACGAGTCAATTTGAGCACTAAAACATTTTATGTGGGAGAAATTTTCCTTCTCTTAACTGATTGTGTTTCCCTTGTGTCTTGAACAGCTGTTCCCAAACCTTGACAAGGTGGTTTTTATGGATGACGATGTTGTGGTTCAACGTGACTTATCTCTGCTTTGGGAAATTGATATGAATGGAAAAGTTAATGGAGCTGTAGAAACTTGCAGAGGCCAAGATGGGTGGGTAATGTCTAAGCATTTTAGGAACTACTTCAACTTTTCGCATCCCCTCATTGCACAGTATTTGGACCCTGACGAGTGCGCTTGGGCCTATGGGATGAATTTATTTGATCTGCGTGCATGGAGATCAACAAACATAAGAGAGACATATCATACCTGGCTGAAAGAGGTAAACTCCTAATATGCTCAAACTAATACAATCCATTTGTTCAATTGTTTTTCTCTATTTTTCAATAAGCTAAAGTTCTGGCAAATTTTGAATTTTAAATCAATGCTGTGTGTGTGTGTGTGTGTGTATTAGGTGGTAGTATGAGAACAGATGTGACCTTTAGTTTCTTATGTTCTATTCTGTGTGACAGAATCTGAAGTCAAACCTGACAATGTGGAAGCTTGGAACCCTACCCCCTGCTTTGATTGCATTCAAAGGTCATGTTCACCCGCTTGACCCCTCTTGGCACTTGCTTGGCTTGGGTTACCAGAACAAAACCGACATTGAGAGTGTGAAGAATGCTGCTGTTATTCATTACAACGGCCAGTCAAAACCGTGGTTGCAAATTGGCTTTGATCATCTTAGGCCATTTTGGTCCAAGTATGTCAATTATTCAAATGATTTTGTTAGGAACTGTCACATCTTGGATTCATAGTCTTCCATGAGATGCACTATGGTTTGAAACAACAGTGCATGCATACTACAAAAGGGACGAGTAAATACAGGTTTCATCTAAATTTTTGAGGCTTGAGGTTTTCTTCAAGATGAATTTGAGAAGGCAATAGAAAATTGGTTGAGAGGGCAAAGTGATCAGGACTTGGTGGGTGGATTTGCTGCCACCCCCTACATTTTTGCACACACAGTTGCCATCCTGGCATGCCCTTGAGAATCAACAGTCTTGTGACATACAAACACGTCCTATATTTTTGGTTGGTAAAAGGATACTATTATTGGTCTTATGTGGGGATACTATATCAAAAATTCCTTAGTGAAATGTTGGAGAATAAACTGAATGCTGAAGATAAATAAGGGTATACACCTGTGTTTATCAAACTAGTTTGTTGTGGACAACACAAGTGCTAGGACAGTTAATATGCGAGGTTCCCCCACTAGTGCAGTGTTTTCCCCCCATCATTTTTTAGTTTTTTAATTTTTGTTAGCACCAATTTTTACATTCACCCTATTGAATTTGATATCATGATGGTGAATTCTAGGAGCAGTAGTTCATGAGATTGCTTTGTTACAGGTCCATTGAATTGGGGAACTGTCTGTAGGATATATATCTATATATATTGTTATTCGTTGTGTACGATTACCAGACATTGGAAATGTGCAGATAATTCTTTTTGCTCTTCTCCATTCTTGTAATTTCTGTACTGATTATGTTCTTGATCTTTGCACCTCATACATTCACAAAGTTGACACTATAAAATAAAAAAAAATAAAAAGTAAACTAACGAAATAAATAATATATGCATTGATAGTATAAAGACACAAATTGTTATATATGTTAATTTTGTTAAATTTTTATGATAATTATTTTAAAAATTATATTAAAGAAATATTTTTTATTGACTAATATTGTAAAAAAAAATTATGTTGATAGTGTATATCAATTAAATTCAAATAAATACAAATTTTTTTGTAATAGAAACTTTTTTTTTTTTCAGTTTTATTAGGAAAAGTGTCAAGGAATAAAAGTGAAAAGATCTTATTATGAAAGAATAAATTTATGACATTTAAAATGCATAAGTTATTTATATGCAAACTTCCTGACTTTCTTTGATGCTTGTCTGGATTTTAGTGCTTACGGAATTATTCTTATGCACCAACCATTTGTACTGAATAGACTTGGTCTATATTTAGTTGTTAATATTTTATACTCAATTTTTTTAACTGAACTATTCTTGAGGATTTTAATCACGCCTTTTCTAATAATTGAACCATTGTCTATTCACTTTGCCTTGTTATACATTATCATAATCTTTTTGGCTTTCTTTCTTGCACTGTCTTCTGTTTTTTATTTTCTCTTTATTTGATCACTTCTCTGTTTCCTTTTACTTTTTTTGGTATAACTATTCTATCTGCTAGTTAAAACTCTTCTGGAAAATTTTTTTCAACACGTACTTTCAACAATAAATTGATAACACGATTCATATGCATAGATTTTGAAGCAATGACTAGGATTAATTTATTCCCCATGTTCACATAAGTCCAAAGTACCAATGGTAATGAGATTCTACATGATCAAGATTGTTAACTTTAACTTACATTTAGTATTTACCAAATAAAAAAGTTATAAAATATAAAAAAGAAGAATCTGAAAGAAGGATTTTGCAAAGTTGGTGATGACGTGAATTCCATTTACAACTATTCGGCCCTAATGAATGATGATCCCTTCAAAGTGCGTTGAGGATCTTATCTTTCTTTATTTAAGACGTTTAAAATCAAAGTATGGACCTACCATGTCATGTTAACCTTTTTTCACATTTTCTTTACTAATGTTAGTTGACAAGTAAGTTAGTAGCATGATTAAAAAATTAACAAGTGTCAAATTAGTTGTGTATGCTCTATGGAAGAGTCTAATCTTTCTAAATATTATAAAGAATCTTCAAACACCCATTTTAGAGCTCCTTTAAATTGAGGAGATTCACTTAAAAGAATAGATTGCACTCGTAATTGATGATTAAAAAATCAATCATAGAGAATTATGATAATAAATTCAAATACACAGGTAACAAATTTAAAATTAATTACAATTTCGACCAATAATTTTTATGTAATAGTTATTATTGTAATTTTTATAAAAGTGCACTCTTTTTATATTTATACCATCCAAAGAGATGATTTAACAATGAAACGTACAACCCATGAAATATGAAATCTTTCTTATCTTTTGTTCACTGGGTCAACTCATTGCTATTGAAGGATAGTTAAACTTGCAAAAACTAAAAAGAATGCTTAAAACTATTAGCATCTATTTAAATATCTTACTGAGTTGTGGTCCTACATATATGGTTGTTCAGAATTTATATTATCAGCTACCATTAGATAGAGACTATTTCTTCGATGGGTTTGTTAGCACATCAAGTTTAGAAGCTTGAACAACACCTCTGTCACAAAAGACAATAATATTGGCTGCTATGGCTGTTGGTGCGTCTCTTTGTATCCATTTTAATAGCCATGAGGAGTTTGGTCTTTAGCTTTTCTCTATCATTTATGTAATACTACAAGATAATGCAGCAGCTGAGATAACTACTATAAATATTTTTATAGATTTAAACATATTTTTAATACTTACAAATATATTTTTTTATTTTAAAAAAAAATTATTGCCTTTAGCCTTCAAAATTTACAGAAAAAAAATTGTAGTTTTAATTCTTAACAAGAAAGTAAAATCCTCTTAAAAAAAAGAAAGTAAAATTAAATTTGTATTTGAAATTTATATTTGATGTGGTTTTTTTTTTTTTAAATATCATGGTTATTTTAAATGATGATGTAGCATTAATATATAGTCGTATGACTTAATTATATTTTAAAAAGTTATTTAAATATTTAAAAAATTAAAATATCTTATAAGATAATTATATGTAATTTTATTTTTAATTTATATTTTTAATTTGTCATCAATTAATTTAATGTTAATCATTATTTTTTATATATAATAAACTAAAAATACAGTTTATTAAA
>JAMLFT010009882.1:0-12331 GCA_026544285.1 Pachyrhizus erosus
AATATATTAAATAAATCAATAAATATTTATATTTTGAGAAATTTGTATTATAATAATAAAAATATTATAAATGTTTACATTTATTTTATTTTTAATAAGAACTATTTGATATAATAAAATATTAAAATTATTAATATGATATTATAATAATTGATAAAGAATATAAATTCTGCCAAACTAAAGGATGTGAATCCTTTGGCCCAAATGAAAACCAATCATCATTTTTTTTTACAGTTACTATATTTACTTTTTCAATATATAATATTAATTTATTTATTTTGGATATTAATTATATTTTATTATTATTTTAAATAAAATAAATTGTTTTATCTATTAAGTAAATGGAAAATAAAAGTCAATTAATGATGATAATAAATGAAAATAATAATTTTATTTAAATTATTTTTTAATCAATAATTTATATTAGATAAAATTATTTAAAATAAAATTATCTTGTACAAATAAAGTAGGCATTATATTTAAAAAAATTTAAGATAAAAATTTCACAAAAAAATTACATAAAAAAATACATTATATTTTAAATGTAAATAAATTTGCAATTTCTAGAAAATTTTATTATATTTTCATGACTGTTAGACTGAAGTTATTTATAGAGATTGTTACATTGACGTTGGGCATCAATATTTAATTAATCTTGTCCTAGACAGTTTTATTTTATTTGTTAGAGTATGATTTATTTTTTTAGGAACGTTTTAGGATTTAGTATCGGATAAAAGTGAAAATAATTTTAAAAAAAACTGTGAAGTACTACTTTTATGAGGTACTCTTATTTTTTTAGGATGTTATATTTTTTTATTTATAGTTCTTTTAACACATAATACAACTATTTAATAATTTAATATATATTTAATTTATTATGGTAGTATTTTTGTGATATATATAGAATAAAAGAGAAAAAAAAATCAAACTACTCTAACAAAAATTCTAAAAAAATTACTCTTTAAAATATACGACAAATGTTTTCAACTTTTTGAAATATTATGTAAATAAAAAAATGATTATTTATTTAATAAATATTTAATATCATTAAATATATAAAATTTATATTTTATTATATTTCGTATTTTATATAACTAATTTTTCATTTTTTCAGTAACATAAAAATTAATAATTTTTTTTATAAATTATCTCCTCATTATTCATCGTGTGAAACACGGGTTCACATTCGAATATCCTTAAAACTTGAAACAATTTTGTTTGAGTGGATTAAATTATACATGACAATTTTTTTTAATATTTACATTAATTAAGTTAAAATAACTTATGCCAATTAATTCACACAATATTATCCATGAAGCCAATTTCATATTATTGTACAGTTTCCTTATCAGAAAAATTATGTATCAAGGGCAATACACATGAAGTATTTAAGATTCTAATAACTTTGAAAAGTGCACTGATCATCGGCTACTACATGGGAAAAATATACGTAGAGTCCCAATTGAACTTACTGTTTTTTAAATCAAACCCTCTTATATGCTTAATAATGTGTTTCTGAGAACGAGCACAAGATCTTGGAGAGAGTCATGGGCAAGAAAGAAAAGGAACAAGGGAGAAAGCGTGGCTGAATTTTTTTTATTTTTGTGTGTTAAGGAAAATTAAAAATGGATCTTGGATTTGGGGCTAAGGGAGTTGGTGAGGCAGTTAAAGAATAGTTGTGAATGGCAGAATCTCTTTTTGGCTGAAATGAAAAGAAACAAAAAGAAGCATTAATAATGAAGATAGGACCATCTAACCAAAGGCAGCATTTGTTTCTCATCTGGTCCTTATCTGCAAAAGGAAGGGTAGTTCCTTTCAAACTTTGTTTTCATGCAACTTGCTTTGCCTTTTAATTAATGCGAATGATCATTTGTATAGTGAGCTACCACTCCCCTCTTTCTTTCAAACCCCTTTCTTCCGTTTTCTCTCTGAAAAGGACGAAATAATGTGAAGCAATATAAATAGATTTACTTTTTAAAAGACTGAACTTAACTTCTTTTTTTTTTTTTTTTTTTTTTTTTTAAATTGTAACTTTGAAACATATCAAAACCGCCTTATCCCTAAAAGTTATATCGTTCAACGTCTGGATTCATTAATATACACTTGTTCTTATCTTAATTGATTTTGAATTTATGATCCAAATATATAATTGTGATGTATTTTAAATATTTGAAAAAAAAATTATCATTTATAACAGTCCTATTTGACTTGAATAATATGTTTCTTATAAAATCCTATAAAAAAAATCTTATATATTATAATAACTTCAACCTACCTTTTTGAGGGAAGGGAATAGCAACTTTTGCAAACTCAATATTAGTGTGTTTGAAATAGTGATAAACACACAAAAGTTTATTAAAATAAATGCCACTCATATGTTGCTCTTGTGTTTATCCTATTATCCTTATGTTGGATGTGTGTTCTAATGTCTTGACTCATATTTTCTTCAAGTAATTATCATAGTATGCTTGATTTCACGTTTTAGATGTAATTGTTTGTTTACATTTCAAATGTAATTTTTAAAATTTAATAATTATAGCTTCTACATCTAAAATGTGATTCTTTTCTTCTTAACGAATTTTTATCTGTATTATGCTTGTTGTAACTAATAGTTATTTTTTCATATTGAATGTGAATTTTGGCAATTTTTTCATATATAGTATTGGGAAGTGGTTTGATTATGTGGTGTTGAGACATTTGATATATACATATAGTGTTTTCAAATGTATAGCCTATACAATTATTTTTCACTTTCTTAGTTTAACCTATTGTATATTATAAATTAGAATATCTGATTTAAGAAGTGAAATTTTCACTCTCCTCCAGACATGATAGAAAAATTCGAATCAATGAATACCCATGAAACACTATCCAACTTTGATAGAAAAAACTAGCTTTAATCTGGTATAGATTTAGGTTTTGATCTTTCCTAGTTAATGGAATCTAGTTTGAGAATGCAATTCTCTGTGCCAACTTCACCTTGTCCTATTACACATGTGTGTGTGTTAATATTTTATTTTCAATCTTTTTTAAAAATATAAATTAATTTGTTTAATAGTTAAATAATTTAAATAATAATAATAATTAAATTATAAACTTAAAAAGATACATTTAATAAAAACAATTTAATTCTTATATTTTTTATTTAATTTTTTTCTATCTAATATAATTAATAACTTATTATATAATTTATTTAAAAATATATAAGTCAATTGAAATTGTAAAATTGATAAGACAAGCTTCTTAGGTGTTTCTCCTGATAAAAGTATATGGAAATAAAGTTAGATATTAAAATTTTAAATCTATCTAGTTTAAACCTAAATCTAAACTCAATCTATCTTTTACGTCAGTTGAGATAGAGAAGTTAAATCTACCTTCAACCCATTACATTGCCATGACTAATCTTTTGATAATTTATTTATTTTATTATTTATATTTACTTAAATATTATTAAAATTTAATTTTTAATTATATTAATTATAGTCTTGATTCCACTTTAATTTTTAATCTATAATTTAAGTCTTCTTATTTTTTTTTATTTTAGTCTCACATTTAAAATTTTCTAATTTTAATTTAAGTCTCAATTTTACATATATTATTCTTTTATTTTAATTTAATTAAATCTTAGATCTAACATATTTATTTAAGGTATTATTAATATATAATTTATTTAAAATTTATTATTAGATTAAAATTATGAATTTTTTAAAATGTGAGGACTAAAATTTAATAAAGAATGAAAAAACTAAAATCGTAAATAAAAATTAAAAGAGACTAAAATTGTTATGTATCCTTATTAATTTATTAATAATTATTAAATTTATTAATTTATTACTGATTATTATATTTTATTTATTATTTTATTACAAACTATTCAATTTTATTTTATTAATTTTCTCCTAATTATTTGTGAATATTGTATTATATGTATGCAGTTTTAAATGTTCTACAGGGCATACTTAAAATTACAAGAATTAACTGCACAAAGCTATGCATGTACGAATCCAAATTTAATTGAGAACTAATTGACTTCAGGAACTGATTACACAACAAAAATTGACAGAATACATACAAAAGAAAAAAAAAGAAATAAATGATATATATACACACACACGTGCGAATATAAATATATATAAACAGTATAGACAAATGAATTTCGATAAGAAAAATAATCATTCCTTACACCTCAAATTTACTGTGGCTCTTAGTATCATTTGATGGCTAATATCACGTGATAACTTAAGTGGGTGAAAGAGATTCTCTCAAACTTTGATACCACTCATTTCATATCCATTCAACTTTATTATGATAGTCAGGTTATTCTTCAAGTTACAAAGTACCTTGTATTTAATGAATGTAATCAGCACATTAAAGTAGTTATTATCTTTGTTTTGAAATGAAATCATTCAACAAATTCTTCAGTCTTCTTATTTTTCCACTCATTTACAGCTCATGCAGTTTTACTAAGTCATTGGAACATGCCTATTTTCATTTCCCATTTGGTAAGTTGTGCATTTAAAATCTCCATGCATCTACTTAAAAAGAATATTGAGTAATGTAGTTCAATTATACTTTCATTCACGAGATTACCAATCATATCAATAGTGCTTTACTTACATGATTTGATCCGAGAATAAAGGTGCAATTAAGATACAAATAAAAATTTTCTCATTATACATTTATAGTATACATTATTTTTTATTATTTTAGTGATATATTAAATTTATTAACCTTTATAATAATTATTTTAAAAATCGTTTGTAATATGATATTTTATGTATTGATAATGCACCATGGAAGTTAAACTTTATATTTATATTAGTTATAAAAAATAAATATTTTAATATCTAATTATGTATATAATAGATTATTATTATTATAATACTTAATTATAATAGGATGTTTCTTTTGTTTGGTTATATTTGATAAAAAAATCAATTTTAAGACAATGTATGTTGCTTGAATAATTTTAAAAAATAAATTTTACAGAATATATTGCGAAAAAAGGATACGAAAAAGCTTGAGTTTGGTGTGAGAATAGATTATAAAATTAGGATAAATGTAAAAAATAAAGATTTGAGAGAAAAAAATAATAAAAACCTTCTACCATATTGATCATGATATGAGATAGAGCAAAATTAATATTTTATAACTTAAAATAGCTTTCTTTTTTAAGTTTTCATCCTAAGTAAACAATTTAAATCTTAAACAAGCAGCAATATAGCGGCATATACAGTAAGTTAAACGAGGATGTTTTGGATCAGTGTATACATATATATATATATATATATATATATATAATAAATTACATATATTTTCTAATGGAAGCAATTTTAATCAATTTAACAATCTAATTCTTTCTTTGATTGAGAAGAAAGAAAATACAATAAATAAAAGTTAAAACTAAAAAGACAAAAAAAATTGTTTCTAAAAATTAGTTTTTGCCTCTTTTATTTAGTAGATTAACAAGTTTATTCACTATTTAGTATGAGAATTATATTATTATTTTATATTTTTTATATTTTTTTTAAAATTATTTATCTCTTTTTATAATACTTTTTTTTTTCTGATTGTTTGTTGTATTAATTGGTTTTTTAAAATATCTTTAATTAATTAACAAAAAATTTAGTCAAAAAATAATAAATATTAAAAATTAATGAAATAAACTTTTTGTTTTTTATTAGCATATAAGAGAATGAATAGCAATTAAAATAAAAAATTAAATGAAAAGAGAAATGATTAATTTTAAAAAATAAATATAATTTTAAAAAATATTACAAATTATTAATAAATTTAATGAGACTAATTAAATTACTTGTTTTTAAAAATATAAATAATTGAAATAATCTTTTTACATAAGAGAGAAAGGAAGTATTATTTTAAATAAAATATGTTTTCAACATTTATATTTTTTATAAAATTTAATTTTAGTCTCCTTATTTTTACTTTTATTTATTTATTTTTTAAAATTTATAAAAATAATGATTTTAATTCTTTTTATGATGAAAAAATAAAAATAAAAATCACTATTTTAAAGTTAAAAAATTAAATTAATTAAAATTAAATTATAAAAATCAATATCAAATTTTATCACAAATAAAAAGATTAAATTTTTAATATCATTATTATTTAGAACAAATTATAATGTTATTCTTTATATTTTTTATGAATTATAGTTAACATTATTATTTTTATTATATTTATACCTTTATATATTATATTTTTTAACGTTTAAAAATATTATATTAATATTTTTTATATATTACATTAATATATTTATGTAATTCGAAATTTTTTAAAAAAATATTAATATAATTTTCTCTATTCTTTAAACAAACCTACCGTGATTTTATATTGCGTATTTTACGATATTGGACCTATTCTTCCTTAATATGGTATTCATACGATGTGGGGCATTCTATCTGGTCTTTTAATTTAAAAGTTGAGACCCAGATGATCCGTACACATAAGTACAGCACGTTCTCTGACAAGCTATGCATGCTCTTCTCTCTCTCTTTTTTATAAAGAAAAATTATGAAAACATATCTTTACTTTTTTCTATCATCTTATTTTTGTGATTTTTATTTCTATCTGCCTCTTTGATCATATTATTTTCATATTTATTACTTCTTTTTCTAGCATTTCTTTTTGTACGCAATACAAATATTAAATATTAATTATACAATAATTATTTTAAACATTTTTTTCACATGTGTCTTTTTTAAAAATAAATTTTTCAATATATAATCAAATACTAAATATGAGCGTCCGTCTACGTGGAGATCAAAATCTTACTTGTTATGCTATGGTGTGAGAAACTAACTACTACTAAACCTAGTTACATTGAATGATAATTTTATAGTTTATGTGCATGGAAATTAAATTTTTTTTATGTACGTTTATGAAATGTACCTTTTTATATTGGATACAATATGAAGTACAAAGATTTTATATAAGTTAATGTTGAGGCACAGATCTGAATAGCGTGTGATATTATTTTTTTTTCCCGAGGGCAAAAGAGGTATAGAGAAACAGAGAGAGGTGGCAAATGGCAATGGCTGCAAAGTTGCGAGCTTTCATTGAAAAAAACTAAATTCTCTCACAGGGTATAGTATATAAAAACTCTGCGAGGAAAATCTCAAGGAGAAAGAAACCCTTTATACAATTTTCACCCCAAAATACTTATGGGGACAAAAGTTAGAGTGACATGGCGAACATAAAAAAACCCAAATGGGGCTGTAGAAAAAAAGAAGCAGATGGCGAACACAATGGGTAAGGTGAAGTGAAGATAGATCGATGTTAAAAAAAAGAGAAGCAAAAGAAGCTTCATCTTGGCCACCTTCGATCGTATCCTTTTGTGTGATTGTGCTTGTTTGTGTTCATCTGAGTGTGGAGGTTAGAGAGCGGAAAACAACTTCTTCGCAGGGAATAGTGAGACCCATTTCGTGATCGAAGCCAAATTCTTCCTCAGCTTGTCGAAGGAGAGACTGAAACTGGGGGTGAGTCAAAAACGAGATGGGGACAATGTATCTACTTCTGTTTTCTCCAACGTAAACGGCGAAATGACCTTTGGGGACATCAAGAGGGAGACCATAATCGTCGTACTCATTTTTCTTTCCTAAGCTGGAACACCTCTTGAGGATTTGCTTCAGAACTGTGGTTTGAGAAGTAGTCTTGTTTGATTTTCTAATAGCCATGTTTAGAGAAAGAAAGAAAGAAAGAAAGAAAGAAAGAAAGAGAGAGAGAGAGAGTGAGAGAGTAAAGAATTAAAAAAAGTGGTGGGAAGAAGTAGATAGGTGATGGGTGTATTTATGAAGAGGGAAAGGAATTAAGAGAGAGACAGAAGCAGAGGGTTCATGTGGAGTGTGGGGCAAAGGGTAGCCCACGGGTGTTTTGGGTTATGTGTATTTGTGTAAGGACATGGTGGGAACCAAACTACTGCCCTTCACTGTTCTATGTTGGTCCTCCCAATGCCAACGTTGACATGGACCCAATCTCATACTTCTAATAAATACGTAAACTAGTTTCACCTCTTTTAAATATACCAATTAAATATGATCTTACTCATGTAATCAACTTTAGAATAATTCTTCTCACATTCTTTTAAAAAAGATGAGCTAAATTTATTGAAAATTATTCATTTTAATAGATTTTATTTTTAAATTAAAAGAATAATATTAAATTAAGAGTGATATTTATTAAAATAAATCAATTTTAATTATATAAATATTTTTTTAATAATTTTTATTTAATTACATAAAAAATATTAATAAAAATTATTGAAAGAGTGTTATTAGTATTTTTCATAAATTTTATATATTAAGATTTGGTTTGATATTTTCAATAATTTAATTTGATGAATTTAAATTGTTGAACAATAAATATAATTTGTTATAAGTTTTATATGAAAAAAATGTTATAAATTGTTTTAAAAATTAAAATTTTAATTACAAAACATTAGTCTTGCTTAAATAATAAAAATTAAAATATATTATAATTATTCATTTTATTGACTTAATACATCTCTATTAGGTTGAATTTGTCATTTTTTTATTAACTGTATTATTTTGACTAATATAATAAACATTCATTTGAAGTGAATTTTTTTTATAATTTATTATATATGATGAAGTTCATCAAATTACAGAATAAAAAAAAGTTGATAAAAATTAAAATTTTTAAATTTAGAATATCAAACTAAAAGAGAGAGTAAGAATGTATTTTAATTTTTTTATTATCATATTATTAGTATGAAATATTTACTAATTTTTTTAACGATTAATTTTATTTTATTAATAATTAATTTTTATTAAAAAAACATGATTAATTATTTTTAGTAGATTTTTTTTAATTATATTTTTTTCATTCAGAAGTCTTAAATCCAAAATCTTATTTAAAGTGATTGAGTTGAATGTTACTTGAATCAATAATTAATTAATAAAACTTATTTAGTCTAAAAGACATTTTTTTTAATGAGATGTACAATCTATTACGATCGTAACTCTTAATTGTCTTAATTTTTTATATTAATTTTTTTTTTTCTAGAGACATACTCTCCTTGAATGACAAATTCTTAACACTTACCGCCAATAACAAGCAAATTCCTCTTTCACCATTCTCCTTATAACATGTTTTGTTTTAATATTAGAAAAAAAAATTATTTACTTGTAGAATCTTATACTTATTTCATTTTATCCTTTTTAGGCATAAAAATGAAGAAGATAAAAGTAACATTAATTTATTTTTTTAAAAAAAAAGTATTAGTAGTAAGTGTATAGGTTTAGCTGCATAGAAAGTATTGTTATTTTAAAAAAAATGGGTAGTGTCTATACTTCTATTTTATTAAAAAAATATTTTTTATATATATAAAATAAACACACTGCAGGATTACTGAAAGATAGGACAAAATATAATGTAATTAACTAATATAAAGGATGTGTAATATATACGATGCCAAAATATATGTACACACACATATATATAATTTTATCCTGTGGCTTATATTGCACCCCCAACCCCACCGACTCTTACCACTTTGGGTATATTGATCAGTGGCTATTTTTTTAGTCACAACAGGGTGATATATTGAATTTTCTTTGTGCGCATCTATCCCCACAAACACGCAAAAATAAAGACTTGCCACCATTATGTATTGAGTAATGTGATTTATACATAAATTTTCATAAAAAATTATACTCAAGACAGAAATAGATACAGAAAATAGGAAAGAAAAATACGTAATAAAATAAATAATGTGACAAAGACAAATGGTAACATGTAAAAATACTTTTATGAATTACATTGGCCTTCTTGTATGGATTCAATACCCAATATAATCCTACTACACTACACAATACTCTCCACTGCCACCTGAATTCACGGACCTACAAGTACTCTCCAGTACAACCTGGTGATGGTATTGATTTGGCTTTTCTGATTGTTGGTTTTGTGATACTGTGAACTGATGAATGACACGTGAAATTAAGTTAAATCAGACATTAGACTCAATGCAAACAAAACCAACTTTGCAGAAACCCATGTGTTGCTAATTACTCCTACTTTCCAGGTTTTGACCTCAGTAGTAGTATATATATATCGTTACTTTATCTTCAAATGTAATAATAATACTCAACAATAGCCTCGTATAATTGATCTTTTGCATTCCCGTTTCACCGCATTCTCATAAGCCTGCTGGCTGCCCTCTTTTTTTTACATAATTTTCATGTCTGTATCATGTAGAAGTCAACATTTTCAATATCATACAAACAGTTAATCTGCATTAAGCTATGGATAAACCTCAACTTTCAGAGATTGCGAGAGTACAAGATCAACACGGTAAAACTCCAAACCAGATAACATTTAGGGACACAAGGAGTTTGTATCAATTTTCCTACTATTTTGGCAGACAAAGAAAGAAAATTATGACGCGCTGATCAGAACATATGTGTATTATACTTAGATATAGTATCATATATATTGTTTTATTCTTCAATCAAAAGTAGCATTTAGTTCAGTGATCTCTACCAATTTCAATTATTGAACAACAATATTAAGATGAACCATTGATTTTGATTAGTACTATAAACACTTATAAAGCTATAACTAAGTTTTGTTCTATTTATTTTCCAAGAAAATGCTTCACCACCTTCCAATTGCACGAATAATTGAATAAGAATTTGACTATTATATCGCTCTATGTTTTTTCATAGTAATTGCACATGTCTATATTCTGATTATTTAAAGGTTTCATCAAGAGAGCAATGCATGACAAAACAAGCTAAGCTGTCGTGTAAGTTTTGAATATGTATGAACATGGATTTTGAGAGGTCATGCTCAACGTGGTTGGTGGCCTGGATGGTTCTTTTCTTTGGAAGACATTCATATTAAATGCTTCAGCGGAAAACCAAAAAAAAAAAAAAA
Organism: Pachyrhizus erosus; assembly: GCA_026544285.1. NCBI lineage: Eukaryota > Viridiplantae > Streptophyta > Magnoliopsida > Fabales > Fabaceae > Pachyrhizus > Pachyrhizus erosus. Next base: position 10,921 of record JAMLFT010009882.1, read on the forward strand.
AAGGATACGATCAAAGTATGAGAAAATGTGGTAATAAAAGCTATTTCTTGCTTGTCAATTTCTCAACCTACATATCACTACTTCAATGTTTTCTACTAGAAATAGGTGTCTCAAAATTGCTGGCTTCCCCATGTGGTCCTGCCTAAAGCAACCAACACTAAATACAAAAATAATAACCAGACAGAAATCTATATCAAATGTATACTCATATACATTGGTCTTACCCTGCCTTCATTTTGCTGCTTTTTACCACGTTTCCCAGGCTGAAAAAGTGATCTTCGAAAGCTAAGTGACTCGTATACGGCAGTGTCCTGAATTTTCTATGATCTGTCCTGAAGTGTTTGTTTTTCTCAATGCCAAACAATGATAATGTTTAGGATGACACACAACTTCACAGAGACAAATTCTAACACCTTGAAATTTTTCTTGTTTAAAAATAAAAATAGTACTAAATTCCAACTTTAAATTATACTTTCAATGCTCATACGATGAATTCATGCCTGATTCAACCGCACTAACTATTTATTATCGTTATCATCTAGGGATAGAAGAAATTAAAATGAAAATTTAAGGAATGTAGTAGTTGCTCATGTAATATTTCCCTATTATATATTGGAAACTAGTTCTTTTTTTCTTGTTCTAATAGGAAACTAACTAGTTTAGTGGATGTCACCTTCCTTGCAGAGACTTCATGTTCTGTGAATGAGATTAATTGGAGAAAAAAAATGAATTTTAAATAGGAAAGATTGGAAAGCTGATCCATTTTAACCAAAATATGTGCTAAGTAGAGTAATTCAACATAAGGGATATTCTTTTAAGTTGATAGGGACTTTACCTTTCATTTGGCACATGAAAGCCATGTTACTCTTGCCCCCAAAATCCTCTTGTCAAGACAACATACTGAGGTAACTAAAGGGCCTCGTGATATGGTTACAACCACTTTTAATAACTTTACTATCCATCTATGTAACCCAAGTAGTTATATACAATGATGAAGACGTCAAATTGTATCAGTAAAAAGTTAGAGCTTTCAACTTTTTGTTAAGAAGATTTAAGTCATCAAGATACTATATGTTAGTTTTTATGACTATAAAGTTATAAAATTATAAGTATAATGTTTTTTTTTTGTTTTAAATTGAATATATATTAAATATTATGGGAGTATGGACCAAATTAAATTGTCTTTTAATATACAATGAAAATTGAACTTCAATCCTCATACATCTATCTTAACCTCTCCTAGTGAGTTATGGGCTTAGATTAGATATTACCATAATAAAGTACTCATATATCTATACTCATTCATTAAAAAATTTTAATATTAAAAGTATAATTTAATTTTTAACTTTCTTATTTTTAAGATTTTTTTTGTTAATTAATTGTTATACAAATATTTTTATATTATTATTTA
>JAMLFT010009883.1:0-12329 GCA_026544285.1 Pachyrhizus erosus
TTAGAATAATTATTTGCATAATAATTTTCATATAAATATTTATTTTTACTTTTTTTATTAATATACATATCATTTTTAATAAATTCAAAAATTATAATTATTACGCAAAAGTAATAATATACATATTATTATCAATATATTTTGTTACACTTCTAGTTTATATATAATGAAGAAGATTATATAAATAATAAGTTTCATAAGAATAAAAAATCATGTTAGTATTTTTACTAATTATTTTAATTATTTATTATATTAAATCATTTAATAAGAGTGATGTAATATTTTTATTGTATTAATCTTCATCTCTTTCATAAAAATGATTTTATAAGAAATCTAACTAAATTTTAATTTAAGATTTTCAGAAAATTAAATTTTTTTTCTGTATTAAATGTCTCTAAAAGGAATTGTAATGATTAAATCGAATTCTTAAGTCTAATAATTTTACTATTCTATTGCAAGAATGTATTAGTAGAGCATTGTTTTCTCTCCTTTTCTTGTAAATTAATAAAAAACAAATTCCTTCTGTCGTGTTTTTCGTTAAAATGACTTCCTTTCCCATTCATTCTATTAAAGTCTCTCCCTTCTCCATTTGACTTTGTTAATGTGTTGTTTATTCTTTCTCAATGAGGGACATAACTTCTATTACATCAAACACCTCTCGCATCTTGACATAACTTCTATTATTTTCTGAATACCGTTACCTAAATTCATTAACTCTATTTTATTCTGTTGCTAATAAAAATTTTCCATACGACTGTTTGAAATTCACATGTACGAAATAAAGTAGGCGAAAGGTAAGATAAAACCTCTAGTCATTTATTTGTACTAAAATGCAATCAATTTAGCTAATAAATCTATAGCCTTACGGGCTGAGTATAGCTATAACAGGATAAGGGGATTTATCCTTAAATCAGCTAATATCCCCCAAATAATTACATACAAACAAACAACATAAAAATGATTGGGCAAAATTTTGACAATGTGACTAAGACGACGCCGTGATCCAACAACTGTTCCTCAGCTGGTTTCTTTTCTCATATACGCACATCCAATACCAAGTAACAATTTTAATTTCAGATTATCAAAAGGATCGCAGCTTTTTCCGCGCAAACCCAAGTCCCTAAGGTCAAGAAAATTACTACTATCCATGGCGACGTAAGTCGTTTCAATTCACAAAGCAGCATCGAGAAACAAACGCTGGAACTTAATTTTGCTACCCTTTCCTTTGTGTTCATTGTTTCCTATATCATCAACACACGGGCAATGCACAAAGCCTATACCATGACTACTTTAAGGATCCCAATTTCAGCGGTTTCGCAAAGCTTAATCTCCCATTCTGTCTAAACACATGCATCACCATGCAACAATATTAAATATAACCCCGCCACGTAACTGAATAGCCTTCATGATCAATGTCTGCAACAAATGAGTATGTCATTGTTCTACAATTGTTATTACTCCACTCATTCAAAGATATTGCAGTTTAAAGTTTTATCGTATAGATTAAAATAATAAATATTTAAAAATAGTATTTAATAAAAAATACTTTTATTAAAATATATAAATTAAAATAATAAATATTTTAAAAATATTGTTTTTTAATCTTAATAAATTTATTGTTAAGTCTTTTAAGACAAAATATTTATTATAAAATTAAAATAAATATTTTATTAAAAATAAAAATATTAATTATTTTAAAATATTTTTATAAATTTTAAACTACTTATCATTTTAAGACAAAAAGAATACTAAATAACATAGTTCACCTCAACACCTACAAGGTCTCTCAGACACATTGCAAGCAAACACAGTTGTGTTTTTTCAATGGAAAATCCGTATGTAGTTCAACTAAATCTAGCAGCTTTGGAAAATATGAAAGGTTACCTGAACCAAATTAAAATGCACCTAACGGATCGGAAGAGTCTTCATTAAATTCACCAAATATATTAGGGCACCCGTCCCATCTTCCAAGCTCTCTCGCTTCCCAATACCCACCAACGTATCGAAATGTTCCATTTTCACCTTCTCTTTGGAACCACCTAGGCTTCCAACCGTTTTCTTGTATTTTCCTTGACTGTAAACATAAAAAACCATATCATCATCAATATAAAGGATAACAAAGAAGTGCAATGATTATCGTCAGTATACTAGCAAAATACTTGTAGAATACAGATTACACTGTGCACAAACAAGGTCACAACTAGTGTGACCAAAAGAATAAGATTTATATTAACATGCACCATTTTTTTCATCTGACATGCATAAAAACAAAAAAACTTTTTTCATCCTCCACCTATTTTTCTTTTAATATTCCGCTTCATTCCCTATTATGTTACTTGTTACTTTCAATCTTTTATTTTTTCTTTTCTTTTTTTATTTCTCTCTTTATTTTCATGAACTCCAACATGAGGTGTCTCTTTCTCATTTTCCAAAAAAAAATAAAAAATGTCAAGTCTGAATTAAATAAAAGATTAAAAAAAGTGCATGACAAAAGGAAAGTGCATTTCAAAATTTAAGATCAAACAAACTAAACTGAATATAAAAAAAAAGTCTTAGAAAGATTTAGAAAAAGGTTCTGTTTAATTTTAAAAAGTACATTTCTATTTTTATTTCTTATTTTTACAAATAAATATAAAAAAATGTCACTTTCTATTTTATTTTCTATTTTCAAATTTTTATATAAGAATCAGTAAAGCAACAAAAATCACGTTTTTATAATTTCCTTTTCTAATACAAATCTTTAAAAATAGAAAATAAAATAAAATTAACATGACATTTTTGTAATTATTACTAAAACACAAAATGAAGCAGGAATTTTATTTTTAAAAACAAACATACCCTAGAAAGCAAGAAAGCAAGGCAAACATCTCATTAAGTATCTTCAAAGTTGAAACGTCGTAACAATTTAAATAGATTCGTTGAGAACCACAGGTCAAAATCAGAAATCAGAACTCTTAACCCTCTAGTACCTCAAAAACTCCAAATACAAGGGGAGAGAGAATGCGTGAACATAGCAGAAAAGACGAAAGAGCTTTCAGACATACCATTCTCTGCCGCTTTTCCAACCTTTGTTTCTCCAAATTAGCCTTCTCGTATTCCCCATTCTCTAGATGCCGTTGATCTGGTCTGAGCCTGGAATCCGTGGATGGGAGCTTCTCCTTTAATCCGTGATCAAATACCCGTGATCAGAAAAGGCTAGAAACAACAATTAGACGCATATATAAGAAGTGGAATGCATATCAAATAATGATTTAATACATCATTATATACCTTCAGTCCTGGAGTAAGCTCATTCAGAGTGATGGCAAATGGTGTCAAATTATACCGAGTGAGATTAGGAGATGACATAGTCCTTTTCCACAACAAGGATGCGTTTGATGAAGTGAAATCTTTAGGCTTGACATTTACATTACCAATCATATAATACATGCTGTCATCCCACTTGCCAAATAATGTGGCTACTTTTTTCCCCGTTACATCTTCGACATATCCATGCACCTAATTGAACGCGGGATACACACTGAATGAATGAGATGTTTTACCAACAATGACTTACGGATAATGCGTTACTTTGGAATTTGGACACAGGCGAAAATTGATAAAGCTGGTAATTAACTAACCGAAATTTAAGGAGTAGAGAAGATAAATAGAATAATAATAATAATATAGAACAAAGAATAAAGGTCGTGACTTGTGTCACTCACACCCAATAACTCTTACCTGGCGAGGATTTCGGTCAAGGATCGTCTGCTCTTTGAACTTGAGTCTGCATGAATATTTACGATTACCTCGTATATCCATGTTCCCATGATGATCACAGTATATTTTCCCAAGGATAAGATTATAGATCGTGGTGGTGACCTAATAGGAGAAACAACAACAACAATCATGACATTAATTTAAAGAGGATATATACGATGAATTTTATTAAAAGCACGTCTCTGCTCTCTCTAGTACAACCAGGCGGACTGGCGGAATATAATAGATAGGGATTTTACAATGCACACCTTGCTCCACTGAAATATTTCACCATCGTTGAACTCTAAGGTCAGAACACCCACTGGATCAAGCTGAATTGACCTTCCCCAAAACTTTGAATGGATGTTGCTGTCAGCCCAAAACTTCCATCCTCTACCTTCGCAGTGGCAGGCGATGAGAGTTGGATGGTGACTGACCTGTTTCATACATAATGTCAGCAAACGTGAAATATATTGGCTGGTTGATGAATTGCACATATTAAGACTAACTAGACAAAAATACATAAGATGATTGAATTCCTTGGAGTTTAAATGTACGCCTAAACATTAAAAAAAATAAAAATCTTAAGAAAGACCATGTATGCCTTCAACTTCCTCATCATTGTTAAGCCCACCACAAGTAAGCCAACAACAATATAATAAATTTTATTTACTCCAATAAAGTTACAAAACCAAACCTTGTACCAAAATAACGAAGAAAAATAATAACATAGCAAGTCCATTTATCGGTATAAAGGCAAATTACACATATCTCCCCCGAGAGATGAGAGATGCCTTAATCAAATTGTTTCCTCTGTATGTGCTACAGTTAGTTTACTTTAACGTAAATAAATCTTGTAGAGGCGAAGAGCATTTATAAACGACTCTAAGTATCACCTGCAGGCTACAGCTAATTTTGAACACCCTACTGTCAACTTAGGGACTTCAGGAGACGAAATGAAATTTTGAACACCTCTTGCTATTTCACTCTATTTCCATTTCATCTTTTACTGTCTAACTATAGGGGTTAATAAACAAACGCAAATGATATTGTGCGCTACGTAATTTAAGCAATCATCATTCACAGGGAGTGTAATTTACCTTGTGAGTAAATGAGTTACTTTACATTCTACTTTCTAAGTTTTTAACTAATAAAAGTCTAATGAAGGTAATTTAATTTTTTGGAAATTTTATCAATTTTTGTTAAGCCCAAAAGATATCCAAAGTAAAATTCGACCTTATGCCGTCTACGATATCACTTCTTAGACTTGTTAGATTCCTATCCTGTATCTCTGCTTCATTAAATCCCAAGGAACTAACCTTCTCGGAAAAGAAGCGAATTCCTTTGTCGGGGTAATCAGCTTCATAGGTTTCTCCTAATAAAGGATTGAAGGGTTTACAATTACGACCTTCAGATGACGCATATCCGGAAACTGCAAAAGCAGCAACATACAGTGCCCGAAGGAGACCGTTTCCCTGCAAAAATATTCAACGGGGAAAACTATCAAATACAATAATATATGATTGATGTCAACTTTGAATCATATTATCATCCAATCCTTCTACCACAAAATACTCGTCCTCACATGTAACATACATATTCATAGAATTATTACAGCATGGTTATTTCACTGAAAAAAAAAAAGACATGTAAACTAAGGGTGTGTGGTTGAATAGTTGGAAAGTGAAAACCTGGAAAATAGAGTACAGGTTGAAATTTCAACCAAGAGTGAAAAATGAAGCAGATAGTATTTTCTTCCTTCTCATGCTTTGGTTGCACAGACAAGTATAAAGAGATTTTATTATCATATTTACTAAAGTGATAGTATTAGCAGATAGTATTATCTACCTACTCACTTTCCCCAGCCTCAACTAAGCACACTCCTACGCGAAAGATGAAAATTTACTAACTTTTGCCACTTGCCAAATCATTAGTACGGAGTTACTCACAAATTGACTCGTTACTCGAGCTTAGAAAAAAGAAACATATATAATATAAAGGGCGGATGCACCACTGAGAAAATACTCATTTGCGACCAAACAAATTCATAGAGATTATAAGGTATGGTTAATTTCATATTGTCAAATCATGATTTCCCCCTCTCACCCATCTTGTCCGTGTGAGGTAAAGAGAACTTAATAAGTGAAACTAAAAACATAAAAGCAAAGAAGCTAAAAGAGTGCAGTAAGGTTACTTAATCTCTCCATATATCAGAGATGGAAGCAACCCCAAAGCATTCACGAGTTGCAAAAAGAAGTCATAAATGATAAAACTATCATGTCCCACTATATAATAACATAATTAGGGGCAAAGGAGTGCTTTTGTAAATGTGGGCATTCAACTTCAATACTAGTTTTAAATTTGATTTGATTGCACTGCAACACTGGTGAGTGGTAAAAACAAGAGCAAGATGTACATCTTACTGATTTTCCGTACTCATAAGCTTGATCCAGAAGATAAGAGTACTCCAAGTCTTCACAACATTTTTGTAGGGATGATATCGGCTCATTAAAGTATACCGGGAGACATACTCTCGTGAGATCTTTTCCCACGTTGTCCTTGATCATTGACCAAAGACTAACACCCTTCTCTTTCTCAACAGGATCTGGAAGTTTTTTTCGTCTTGCTATCTGAGGGTGCTTATAATTACAGACCATTTTCTCAGGATGAATGTTCTCTGTATTAGTGCATTGCGTGTTGGCCTCCCAACACCTCTCCACCTGATTCATAGCTTCTGCTGACTCACACTTGCAATCAGGCTCTGTAAAACACTCTCTAGTATCATAATACGAGATTTCATCTTCATCAAACACTTCCTCCATCTCTTGTTTCTCAATATCATCAGATGATTCAGTTGTACTACATTCTGAAACCAAAATGTATATGTGAAAATAATAGTACATCTTGAAAGGACAAGATCTTAAATAATGAATGTTGCAGACAGATTCATTGTAGACAAATTTACCCAAAGACGAAGGGCAAAATATTATCTCATACCTACACACAGCAATGGTGCATATGATCATTCCAGTATCCAGCGTAGTGTGATAAATGAACTCCGCATACTTATGAAGTGCAGTTTTTGTTTTGATTGAATTAATTAACAATTCAAATAATGGATTTATCATTCATGTCCCTCAAATTCACACATAAATTGCCTCACAAATTACACTAAAATCTACTGGAAGTCCAGAGGTAGGGCATATGAACTTAGAATCCATCAAAAATATTAATATTCTCGAATCTCACAATGCATAGCTTACTAATAGCCATCAGGTTGACTTTCAAAACAAAACTGTCATATGATCTAAAAGATGAAATAAACTAATGAAGAAAAAATCTATAGAGGTTACGGCATGAAGTTGGTGGTAAAAATTCTATTGGTTAAATTAAAACTCTACAACTTAGAAAAAATAGAAATAACAGGTCCATGTTCTAAGGGCATTTAGCCAAATAATTTCCATCATTCAAGAAACGGTTGCAATAACAATATGATGTCAGCAATATTCCTCCTGTTCATATAAGACAGAACCATAGGTCCCTATGATAACTTTCAACACAACAAAGAATCCGCATACAAGCACATGCTTATTACATCAAGTAAGAGAGACAAAAGTCACAGCAGAGGTATAGACAGAAAAGCATTGGTAACATATATAGCAGTACCACTATATTTTCCACGTCCAAGACTTGAAAACTCATTCTTTGTCAATTGGTATTCACCATCGTGTATTGCAGAGGCCTCAGGCTCGGTATTAGCTGCCTGCTTATTATGATCAACAGCAAATTTGTTAAGTCATGCAATAAGAACAATCACATTGAGAAATTGAGAAATTAAACACATACAGAAAACGGCAAACTGAAATTATAATTGAATTGACATATAAACCCATGAATTACAATTGCATTTTTTGGTCAGGGAGGAGGGAGAAAACAATTGATGCCGTCAAGCAAAGTCACCAGTAACGTAACTCTTTAAAAGACATTAGAAAAAACCCACAAAAAAGCCAAGAATGCGTGACCACATGAACCAAACATGCCATGTGGTCTAGAAAAGAAAATTTTGACCTAGTTCTTGATTGTGTATGATAACAATATCACTTCTGTTTGAATTATACCAATACAAGTGGTCAAATAATTTCATCATAATGATCCAAGAGCCGCATATATCTTAAACATGTATCCATGTGTTTGACAGAACTAGGAACTACGAAGCACAACAATTATGGAATAAAATATGTACACAGGAAATTTAAAACAATACAGCTAAAGTATTGGAACTTTATGTACAAACATTTAATTAGAAATAAAAAAAATGATACGCGTGACAAGACAACAGTCTCCATACAAGTAAGATAGCTTCTAAAAAATAATTGATGGTAAAGGAGACTGAAAAGAAACTTTAGGACATTAAACAAGTATATTTCAGCGAATATTTTATCAAGCTAACTCAGTGCTCGTCCACCCAAGCAGACCCGGTCATAAATTATAAAAAAAAAAAAAAAAAAGTTGAGAAATCAATTTACCTAGAATCGTTAAATTATTGCACAAATCATAATTTGCATAATATTATGTTATCTTTCTTGAAATTTGGAATGTTGGAGATGCTGTGGAAATAATAAACTAATACATATCACGCCGTCCTTTCTTTAAGTATTCAAATGAACCCAATATAGAGGAAGATAGTGACAAGCACTCTAGCCTCTAGCGTAAGCATATGGTAAGAAATTACCTCCAACTGTCTTATTGTATCAAGCAAATTAGATCGCTCTTGACAAAGAACCTCAAGTTGTCCTAGCATTTCGGAGAACTCTGAAAGCATGATCTGCTCGCACTCCTTTACAAGGTTCTCACTGGTACCCTCTTCAAGCAAGCGTGTCTTAAGCCTCTCGGTTGACAAGAATATATCATTGGGTGCAAGCAAGAGATGATCATTGAGGGGTTGAAGAGGATGCAGGCCACGTGTTGAAACCAAGGCTTGTATCCACGCCACCCGATCTTTCCTCGAATCAGTTCTCAGATGGAGGGTCTTCGTTGCTGTAAATATATAGAAACGCCGATCATCTGACTTGCTCTCTCTAAATGACGAAATCTGCTAAACATTCACGCAATGTAATTTCAATTTCAATGCACGAAGAAACCCACTCCAAACCAAGTTTTCTTTTCGTAGAAAAAGAATAAATAAAAGGAACATGATTAATAAATTACAAATAAAAATAAAAGTAATAATAACATAAGAAATACAAAATTTGTACGAAAAAGAAAATTAGTGACATTCGTGTTCATTAAAAAGAAAAAAGAAATACTAATAGAATAAAACGAACCAGCACAGCAACAAAATTTATGGAGAGAGCCCACCGTGACAGCACGTTGATACAAAGAAAAACGGAGATAAACTTCCCAACAAGACACGGACACAATAAACAAGAATAAAAAGTAAGGACGCCCCCTACCACCTCAACCAAAAAACACCAAAATTTTGTAGTTAACGAAAGACGCTTAGCAATAATCAAAACACGCGGAACACACATGCCTGCCAGGTTTTGGACCGCCATACCAATGTGCTATTTCTATATATTATATTATTTTGATATAAAATTATAGCTTGAATGAAGCTGCTAGACTATATGGATCCAATCATACCGAATAAAAAAGGAAGTGTAAAATACTAAAATGACTCAGATACTACTGTAAACATGATTTCCTGTCTCATACTTTCTTTCTTTGTTTATCTGGAAGAGTGGGCTGCCTTTTTTAATCTTGAACAGCAATGGGAGGACACAAGTCCCACATATGGCTTCTCCTTTTATTTTATTTTTCCGAAAATATGTTTCTTATTCGGATAAAACCAATAACTGAAAAGACTATTTTACCATTTGATAAGGTTGCTTAAAGTAACGTCTGAGCCATCCCAATTTTCAAAGCTAAACGCACGCCAGTCCAAGATCCCTAATTAACTGCCGTTGGATCACCGCACTGGCTAACATTTTTTTTTTTTCTTTTCCTACTCCACGATACTGATCCAATGTAAGGTAACTTCATCAAGTTTTTGTATTACCGTTAAGGCAAGCAAAGAAAAGCCAAAAAAGTATACCACCGCGGCTTTTTCTCTCCCCCCAAATATTTACAAGCTACAGGAGCATGCTCTGGGAAAGTGGGAAGAGCAAACCAAAAACAATGCAAGACAAGAGAAAGACGTACGGCGAAAAATGAGTAAAAAAGAAAATAAGGGAAAATGGGCAAAAAAAAATTACTGGTTACAGGAAGGCCTTGAATGATACCGAGTCTATTTTGTGTTTCATGTCTTTAAGCTGAAATGGTAAACGAGGTAAGGTAGGATTGGCAGGTGCGAAGAGGAAGCAATATTATTAAGAGCAGAGCTGAAACGAAGAAATGCATCCACCAAAGACCAATGGCAACGCAGCGATGATGTGACCGCAAGTAAATGCCTAGGGCTACCACGTAGCCTACCGTACCCCCCTCGGCCACCTGTTGATGTGACCCACTCTACATTAACAACCAGTTATTAAAACCGTAAAACGAGAATTGGAAACACGAATTTTCAAATTGAAATCGTGCATCACAGCCTCTCCAGTCTCCGCTTCTATTAATGTTTCCTGTGGAAATTAATTTGTCGGATGATTAAATAATGAAAGTAAATACAGATTATTCATTGCGACTGATCCAGTTCCTTTGAAATCGCTCCCAAACCCAGCCAAGAAAGAGAGAAACCAAGTCACAGCGAACAATGGCTGAAACCAGCGGGTTTCCACATTACTGCTCGAACAGAAAAGGCCATACGTTTGCTCCTTTTCACTGCCAGAAGAAGAATCTGGTTCAGGTGGATAATTTTCATGGCCGGAACCAAAGGACGAATCCGTGAATGTTTGCCATAATCACCAATCACATCAACAAAAATTAAAGCGAGAATAAATAAGAATTAGCATATTTTAAATAGAAAATCGGAATGTTACTGTTTCCTAACGCTAACTTGCCGGGAAAACGGTATAACTGAGAGGAGTCAGATCACACCGCCAACGCCTGCGATGATCCTTTATTAATTCCCGGAATCAATAAAATTAGATAGAACAAAACAAAATCAACAAGCGCGTCATGCGTAGGTATATATAGAAGTACCTTGAGATGGACTACGCCGGAAGAAGAAGAAGCTTTGCGGTGCTTCCGTCGCGTGACGGTGGTGGCACTGTCCACTCGTGCGAGACGGTTGGTGGAAATCTCTCCGATGAGGCGAACGTCGAGGGAAGGAGTGAGGAGGTTGAGATTCTCCGGACAGCGGATCTTGGCGTAGGAGAGAACGCCATTCTGCAAGAGGAACCAGCGGGATCTCCAGCCTTTGCCGTAATTGGTCCACTTGTAGAGAACGCCGGCGACGGTGGTCTCCGATCCCTGAGAGGCATTGCCGTGAGATCCCGCCGCCGGGAGGCACCTCGTTCGGGAAAGCGCAGCAACCTCCCGCTCCGGTGAATGCTTGCCGATTCCGGGACTCTCCAGGGATATACAGCACAGCGGGTGCATCTCTTTTACTCGCATTTTTTTCTCCCTCACCGAATATTGCTTCCTAATTTTCGCTCCTTTTATTTTATTTTAATGTGACGGTTTTACTAACGCTGCGAAATCTCAACTATTTTCTTCTTCATTGATTCATTGTTCTCCAACTGAATGAGGTTGAAATAAGAAGGAGCTGAGAGGAGGGAAACTGAGACGGAGAATTAAAAGGGACATGGAGGGAGGTTGAGTGACAGATACATTAGTGTACAAAATGAAAATAGCTTAGAATTTTATTTTTGGAAAAAATGAGATTAGTATATGCAAATAAATTAATGGCAGGCGGGTATATATATAAGTTAGATTTGACAAAGGCGACGAGAATGGGGCACAGTTGTAATAAAGTGAAAATACAAGGGTTTTAAATTGGAAAGAGAGACTCGTCGCTAGGTGTTTACTTGTTTTTTTTTGTTTTTTTTTTTCTTTCATTTTAGACACTTTCTAGTTCTAAAATATATGCATTTGAATATGGTTTGGAAAAGCTAGGGGCCAGGAAGTGCTAGCTGCACCGTTCCCCAACCCCAACCTAAGATATTGGGATGTCTCTTCAGAAAATGGAAGTAAATGCTTAATTTCATCATGAAACTGTAAGATATTATCAATGTGATTATTTTTAAGAGGATAAACGTCATATTTGATATTAATAGTGTATTGATCCGTACGTCTTTCTTTGTTGAAAAAAAATATAAGACTAAATAAGTAATGTTTATTTATAAAAAAAAAATTAAAAATATTTTTAGTCTTTATAAAATAAATAAAATTTTATTTTAATTCTTGTATTTTTTATCTGAAAATGTTAAAATTATTTTTTTCTTTAATATCAAGTGATATTGTTAACTACTTGTGTATTTAACAAAATATTAAATAATTATTTCATGCCACATATTAATATTTATATTATCATATCAACATGTAATATTTTAAAAATTTTAAATCTCTAAAATAATTTTTTTTTCTAACTTAAGAAATCTATGTTAGGATAAAAATAGCATTTTCAGATTTTTAAAAAATAAAATTAATTAAAA
>JAMLFT010009884.1:0-12328 GCA_026544285.1 Pachyrhizus erosus
AATATGGAAAAATTTTCTTTTTCTTATTTATTTATTCATTCTCCTATCCCTGTTCTATTTTTCTTGATTTTTAAATTCCTATTTCTATGTCTTTTTATATATTTTATTTATTATATTTACTTGTTAAGTATATATTGGATTTTATTTTTAATACTTCTTAATTTGCTAAATTAATTTCCAGTTATTTAGCTAACTACTTTGTTTGTATATGAAATAATAGTATCTTTATTAATTTAGAAAAATAGGATGTTACATATTTTGGTAATTTTGTAAAAATTAAAATTTATATCACTTTAGTATTTAGCAATTTGTTATAGAGCTTTAATAGGGATACCTTCTGTATCCATTTCCAAAGTTAATAATGAAAATAGAAAGATTTCCAAATTTCTAGCCCAGGGGTATTTTGGTAATTTTCTATCCCAAGCGCAAAATGATCATTTGACCATCCTTCTTCTTCAACCTCTAAACCAGAGGTCCCTAGTGCTCAAAAAAATGATTTAAAATCTCCATTTCCTTCTGCCACCTTTTTCTAGGTTTATTTAATAAAACTCGAACACTTCCTAGTTGAATTCTAGAGGTTTTTCACTTCTTTTACTATGGTTTAAGTCTTTCTAAGACTTAGAACAAAAATAGAAAAATGTAGGATATGTTATTGATCAATTCCTGACGTCGTTCACTAATTATGGAAAATTATATAGCTAGAATAGTTCGAATACTTATATTAAAGTCTATTCGTCTCAAAATTTTATCATAATTGATCTACATAAGTAGACTTGATTTCTCTGAATTCAAACTTTTAAACTTTTTTATTTCAATTTTTTTCACGAATTCTTCTCTCTCAGCACATCAATCCTTCATAAATTCTTATTCAAACAATCTATTTAGATTTTGTCAATCAAAATTGAAGGAAAAATGATTCCTCTTACCTTTTTCAAAATTTTCAAGCGAGGCTCCAATGAAGCTCCAGCAACCACGTGAATCTGTGATTCTTCCCTCCTTTCTTCAAATTAATGGAACTGGATGGAGGCTTGGATCAAGGCAAAGCAATTCATGAACAGAACTAAAGGTTTTGGGATCAAACTCATGGTGAATTTGATCGATGAAGGTGTGGATACTTTTCCTTCATTTGCGAATCGGCGTTTACATAGGCATCCGTTGCCCCTTTTCTTCACGTTGAAGCAATTTGTAGGTCATGGAAGTCCTAGCTAGGTGGTTTTAGTGTATGAGCAAGGTGAGAATGGTAGTATGGTGCCATGACTGAAAAATTGGCTCAAGGTTGAAGGTGTTGACGAGGTGCTTCAATGGTGATCTATGCTTTTGAGGATAGCTTATGCATTATTAATTTGTAAAACTAAACAGCGATCGGCCTAGCGGTCAAATAACAACCCCTGTTTCCCAAAATCCTATCTGCCTCTCAAGTTTCACCTTCAAATCCGCCCCACACCCTTTTACACTTCGCATTTTTTTTTCCTCTTTCCTTCCAACGTGGGCTTTTAACTTTGTCTTGCCTTCATTTTAGTATCATGATCTAGCTTAGATGGAAACTTGCCTGTCTTCTTCCCTTGATCCGCAGGGCTTGGGTTCGACCCAACCTTGCCCCTTTTCTTATTTTCCTTTTCTTTTTTCCCCTTTTATTTTTGTTTTGATTTCCTATTTTTAATTTTTAACAATTTTATTTTTGATTTCTAAATTCTTTCAAAAATCTTATAAACTCATTTATATTTTTCTCTCACTGATTTTAAATTTCTTTTCACCAAAACTTTATTTTATTTGATAAAATTTATTTACTTTATTTATAAAAATATTTATTTATTTATATTTAATTCATAAAATTTATTTTTAATTCCTAAAAATTTATATTTTGACTTTCTAAATTTTATTCTTTTCTTCTTTTAATTTTATTTAATCTAATCATCAAAAATCTATTTTATATTTGAAATTAGTTTATATTTTTATCTCAAGTTGGTTTTAATTTAATTAAATTTAACTAACTAAAATCTTTGTCTCTCTCTTTTTCTCTTTGTAAATATTATCTACTAGATAGATAATATTTTTCTCATAGGAAATAAATTTCTGAATCCTATATTGGATAAACTAAAATATTAAAATGGAGAAAGAAAATTTATAATTTATAATTTTGTTATATTAAAAATAGGTGTTATAGCATGAGCATAAGCTAGCTTAGCAACTCTGACAACTGACAATGTATAATCTTTATTTGTAAGAGCCTACTATTATACCACAATGAAGGGTGTACTCTCAACATCCATCTAAACCTCCAAAATATGTAGACCATTGAGTTTTAGATGCTTTGGTGGCAGTTGACAGTATGACAAATATTTTAAGAATTAGGTACTAATATTTTTAGTACTTTGAGTGAGAATGTTAGGCAAGCATGTAACAACCTCATTTTCATTACTAAAATTGTAACAAACATATAAGTCTACCTTCATTAACTAAACAAAAGTCTACATGAGTATTTCATTAGTATTACAAAGAGAAAATTTAAACTTCGTCTCCCTGATCTTCGAAGGGATCCTCTTCCTCTAAGGAATCAATTCTGGGAGCATATATGACCACCCTATACCTATTATGGCTTGAGGAAGAGTTGTTTAGGTGTCTCCTCCTAGGATGTGATGGGAAACCAGGAGGTGATTTAGACACTCGTGGTGGTTCCACCTGAGTTAGCACAATAGGGAGGTCTATCTATCCATAAGAAGTAGGAGCAATTGGAGTTGCATGAAAGAAAGTAAAACAAACATATCCAGTGTAAGTATCTAGTTGATATAATGAATCTCTCATCCAACGTCCACATAAAGGGGTTATGGACACAAGGAACAACGGGCGAAATTCTTCAGACATCTCTTCCTAAAAGCAATAATTGTAGGAATGAATCTTCAATTCTTAAGTAGTTATGAAATAATGGAGTACCTGAAATCGTCCACTCTCAGTCTCACCGTGTCGAGTCCTACTTAATAATCTACAAACATTTTAAGGATCCCTCACTGCCTCTTTACTACTACCACCTGAGGGCTTATGCGAATCGTGATATTAAGTCCATGAGTTGCAATTATTTTGGGTGACGGTCAGGAGTACATATCTCAAGCTGGTACATGGCTTAGATACTCTCTACTGACTTTGGTAATGCTCTGCTTTGTCGGGGTTACCAAGCCGGCTTTGTGACTCCTTAATTTGGGCAGTTCACAAACTTGGTAAACACCCCCAAGGCCTTCCACAGCCTGCATACATTCCTCAGGTACCTTCTGTAGTTAGCCCATGGAATTTTCTCCATTATTTAGTCTCACTCGCATTCCATTTATCTACCTTTACTTCTATCGATCAAGTCTCCTAGGTACTAGATCCTTGGAATCTTCTAATATGAAGATTCTTGCTTTTTACTCCTTGTTAATTAGCCATCCGTCACCTTGGTCTGTTCTTGGCCAGAGGGGGATCTCTTTTATTTTTGAAGACTTATCGATCTTTTTCTTTCTTGAGCTGAGATAGTAATAACTTTCTTTTCTTTTATACTTCATGTTATCTTATTATTTCATTTTTACCAAAGAGTGTTTATTGAACACTTATTTTACAATCAATCCACTTACTGAATTGTATGTCAGAACATTGCACTTACTTATCAATCTTAGAATTAAATATCTCTTAAGGAGTCCTTATTCTTTTTAAGTCGAATGCTCACTTATCCAAACTATATAGTTTTTTTAGGATTCTTCCCTAAGCTTTTTGATAGAATCTCTAGGAAGAAATCACTATTCAATGTATACAATTAAGTCTAAGGAGTTTTTAATCTTTTCTCATAAAAGTTCTTAGATTTTTCTTGTCTTCTTCTTACCATGATTCCTTAATGTTTTATTTGTGGCTATAATCATATAAGTTTCCATATTAATTTTATCTTTTTACAAAGCTAAATATTTTATTTATTTATAGGGGTATTTTAGCAAAATCTTCAAAAATTGTTATTTCAACCTTGTTTCTTGGAATTGTATCCTTAACATCATAGGAAATAAAATATTTTCTACATTTCCTAACAATTTAATTTGTTTTTAGGTCATAAAATAAATTTATATTGAACAACATAATTAATTTTAATATCTAGGGGTATAACGGTCATTTTGATAATATAATTTTATTTATAAAGATTTTTCAAGTTAAACAAGATATTATATACCTTAGATAGTGTGATGGAAGTGTTCTAAGGTTGATCCTTAATTTTTATCACCAGATTGGGACTAGAAATAACTTTTCTTCAAATAGGGGTACTTTTGGAATTTTGTAAAAATATTTTTTATTTCAACTAAATTTAAAAAAATAAGTTTCTTGAGCTATTGTTCCCCTTTCACACTGCCCTGGGTTAAATTTCTACAATTTTTAGAGATCATTAGAGGCCTGAATTACTCAAAACAAATTAAGAATAATTTAAAAAGAAATTTTGAAGGGAGGGGTGTTTTGGTAATTTGGTTATTTTCAACCTCTGGACAAGGATTTTCGAACCAAGGATTTTTTAATTTGGGCATTTTCAATCTGTGTAAGCTCGTGCCAAATTAACCACTCAGAATTCTTCCTTGAGTCAATACGAACATAATCTGAGGTTTAATTAGGGATTAACTACTCTCAATTAACCAATTGAAACTGAGTTCTTCTTCGTTTAAAATGGGAATTTTTCTTTCGATTACAGAGATTCATGGAGTTTCAGAGTGTAAAACTTTGTAGAAATCAAATAGAAATATTATAAAATAGTTATGTAGTCTAAATTAGAAGAAAGGAAGACTCCTCCTACCTTAATTTGAGCTTTGAATTTCCTTCAATGGAGGTTTAGTTCACCACTGTAATTTTGCATTCCTGGGTTATTTTCTTCAATTTCCTAGTGCTAGTAGCTTTCTAGTAGTATTCCGATTCGTTTGGGATAATTTGGGAGTGATTTGGTGGGATGTATCAAATTATTCGAAGAAAAGGTAGCTTGGTTTTGATGGCAGATTCTGATTTCCTCTCAAGGCTTTTTATAACTTTTCTGGCCACCTAAGGAGGATTATTTTATTCTTTATAGGCTAGGATAGCCTTGCTAAGTAACGGTTGAGTATATAGGCTAGCCTCGATGGCGTTTTTACAGAAGCCTCGAAGCTTTTAGAAGGAGTTTTAGTGGCAGTTTGGTTAAGGGAGATGATGAACATTGGGAAGGGTTAAAACCTTTTTATTTTACTAATTCTTCAGCAATGGGCCTAGCGATCTCAATGGCAATCCTTACTCTATACTTTCCGAAGACACCTAAAGGGGGCGGGTTCAAGTCACAACCAACCCCTTTTGCATACACCGCCTCTTATTTTTTCTAATGTCCACGTGCGTTATATGTCTTATAATTTTTAATTGTAAAAACTTCTACCCACGTGGGGTAGCTCAATTGGAAAAACGGAATCCCTCTCTCTCTCTCCCTCACAGACTGGGGTTCGAAGCCCAGCTCCGCCCTTCCTCCTTTTTCAATTCCTTTCTCTTTTTCTCTTTTTTTTTTTTCTGTTTTTAGTTTTTATTTTCTATAAATTCATTTTTGTTTCTAAAAATTCCTAAAAAATTTCTACACATTCTTTTCTTAATTACTTTAATTTCTGTAAATTGAAAATGATAAATAAAAATAAAAATATGTAAATTTTAATTTTTTAATATTAATAATTATTTATTTATTAATTTAATTTCTAAAAAAATCTTAGAAAAAAATTTCTTCTCTGTATATATTCTATCTTTATCCTTTGGTTTTAAATTCTTAATTTACTAGTTTTATATTTTTCTTCAAACATTTCTTTAATATTTTATTTATTTGTTAAAGTTTTTATTTTTCAATTGTTTATTTATTTATTATTATATTATTTTAAAAAAAATTTATTGTATTTATGAACTTGCTAATAAATAAATAATTTCTATACTTAAACTAATAAGTAAATTTATTAATTCCAATAATATTTTATTTGATATAAAAGTTGGATGTTACAAAGCACATGGTTATGGTTTATTGTCTATGTATGTTTTCTTGAGTTGTTTGTGTTTCTTGATGAAGTAGAAAGACTAAATTCTTTATTTTTTCTTTTGTTTTTAGAAGCAAGCGTAGATGTCCGAACCCTAAATTCATTTATGGATTGCCTATATTTATGGGAGGTGAACTTATTATGTGATCATGAGCAAGGACTGCTTTGTTGGCCATTCCATTTTACCTTGTCATCATTAGATGCGGCCAACCTACTGCTTAGGACGTACAATTGTTTCTTATAGTGGACACAAGCTATGCCACCATATTTTTATCACACCACCATATACCTAAGGTAAAAGTTGATGTACTAAAGGTAGAGGAGAGATGCCAGAGACAACTCTTGCTATTAGAAAAATAGGCTGGCTAGTTGAGAATCAGGAAGAGGAAAACCTAGAGGAATTTCCCGATGAGATTACCTCTTGGGGAATTTGTTGTGGGATCTTTCAACTTTTCAAACCCATCAATCCACGCTTGATGCAATGGACACACACATAAGATGGGAGGCTAAAGATTACTACTTTGAGTTTTGGTTTCCTTTTTGATGTATTTATGCATCATCCATAGATGCTTATGTAGTCACTTTATTTTATCCAGTTTACACTTTTTCATATATATATATATATATATACAATCAATGCCTTTTACTTTCCATGATTTTCTAAGTTGTAAGTATTTATGAGGTCACATTATTTACATTGTATTTTCATTAACAAGATATATGTTAAAACATTAGGCCTCTCTTTCCTACTTTTACATTAATAAATAAAAAGATTTTAAAATTTCTACCAAGATTTGCCAATTTTCTTTGAGTCTCAAATTTTTTACACAATTAGATGAAATAAAATTGTTTTAAAATAAGATAAAAAGGGGTATTCGATTTGTGTCTTACATATTAGAATTTAGGACATTACGCTTACCCCTCAGTATAAAGGATTACATCTAATGGTGCAAATTCCACTTGAGTAGATTTAGTTTTTGTCCCACCATCATGTGGTAGATGTTGAATTTGTCCCTATTAAAGACATGATCTTTTGAGCCCATCCTTGAATGGAAAACATTGAACATCTAATTATGCAGCAGTTTTCAAGAAGCAGTCATGTTTACAAATAAAGGAACTTCCTTATGTTCTTATTTGACTTGTTTTAAGGCATTTTTTCATCAAAAGGACACCTAGAGGCCTTCGAGATGGTGTCTAGTGAGATTACCATTGGTTTGTTATCAACAACTCCAACAATGGTATCATCTATCTCTTTAGAAAAGGCCCAAAAGTGAGCTTAAGGACCATGATATCATGCGCAACCCAATTCAGGAAAAGGCTTACATTGAACAGGAGTAATTTGTTCAATTATATGAAATCATTCATCACTCATCTTCTTTTGGTTTAGGCGCTTTCCTAGGATTATGTAGTAGTCATCGAATTAGAAGATTTCTTTGATGTCATACGTTTTTGTGAGAACAATCTTAAGGGAAGAGAAAAGAAAAACAAAGAGAACAAGAAAAGGACAAAGTTTGTAAAGAAGAGAGTTTTAACACAAAGAGATAAAGGGTTTTGGAAAAAAAATTAGATATATATATATATATATATATAGGAGTTGAAGGTAAAACATCACATTTTAAAAACAAATAGAAAGGGGGGAGACCAACGATTACAAAACATTTAATGTTTCCAATTTTTGAAACTTGAAAAATAATGATTACTAAAAAGACAACGAAAGATTTTTACAGAAAAACATTTTTGACTATTGTAAATAAAGTGGGATAAAAATTTGCATAGTCAATATATCATTAGTATAACAAATTAATGAATAAATACATGAAGTGTCAAACACAAGATTACTAGCTTAGTTAAATACATAACAGATGCATAAAGGAAAAAACGAAATATGAGATCAAATTTTAGTTTATTAACTCAAGCATGTGTAGATTATTACAAATAAAATAAAATGTTATTTAATAAAGTTATAGTAAAGATATTTTCCATTGGTGGTTTATATCTATAAACTTTATGTCAAAAACACCCTTTTGAACATAATCAAGAATGAAGTGATATCTTACTTCAATATGTTTTGCCTTAAAATGTTGTATGAGATTTTTAGAAAGATTGATTTCACTAGTGTTGTCACAATATATAGGTATATTTTTTTGAAAGCTAGAGTCATCTTCTAGTTGATACTTTAACCATAACAACTTGTTGTAGAGATGTATTATGTTTTAGCAATTGATAATGCAATAGTGTTTTGTTTCTTACTAGCCCATGAAATGATATAAGGTCTGAGATATTAGCATACTCCACTTATACTTTTTCTTTCAACTCTATCACCAACATAGTCTACATCACAACATCCTACTAACCTAAAATCATATCTTTTCCTATAAAAAAAACTTAGGTTAGAGGTACCAGCTAGATATTGAAAGATCCTTTTGAAAGCTTTTAAATGAGACTCCCTAGGATTGGACTACAATCTAACACATTAACAAATGCTAAACATGATATAAGGACTATTGGTAGTTGGATACAACAAAGATCTTATCATACCTTTGTAGATCGTCTAATCTACTAGTTTACCTGATTTATCTTTTGATAAAGGACACGACGAGTATATAGGAGTTTTCATAGGCTTAGATTCATCTATCTTGTATTTCTTCAAAAGTTCTTTTGTGTATTTTTGTTGATGGATGTATATACCTTCTCTTTCTTGTTTGATTTGTAGAACAAGAAAAAACTTGAGTTCTCCCATCATGCTCATCTCAAGTTCACTCTTTATTATATCATAAAATTCCTTGCACAAAAAATCATTTGTAGCTCTAAAAATAATATTCTCAACATATATTTAAATTATAATGAAATTTTTCCCTACTTCTATAACATCCTACTATTTTCACTAATAAAATTACATATAATTGTCTGAAGATACTTTCATTCATTAATTTATATGGATTTACATAAAGCTATAATATTTTTACATCATAAAGGACAAACTAAAATTCATTTCCAAGATTTTTTTATGGATCCTCCTCCTCAAATGATTATGCTCTAGGAACAGGCTTGACAATTCTAGTTCTGTTGTACGTAGAGGAAGTATTTTGATGGGAGTGGCTTGGTCGTGTCCTCTTAAGGTGTGAGGGAAACTCGAGAGGTGATTTTGAGAATTGTGGAGGTTCTACCTAAGTCAATATTATTAGAAGATTTATCTATCCTGAAGTTGTAGGAGCAAAAGGTGTCGTAGGGAAGAAAGTAAAATGAACATAGCGTATATATGTATCTATCTGATATAAAGGGTCTCGTGTCCATTGGCCATAGAGCGACATAATGGATAAGGGGAATAGAGGGCGAAAATCATCGTACATCTTTTCCTAAAAATGTTAGTTGTAGGAGTGAATCTCCAATTCTTTCAATTAAACATATCATATTGGCGTACCTGTAATCATATACTTTCAATCTTACAGTATTGAGTCCTATTTATTGATACTAGCATCTTGGGATCCCTCACTGCCTCTTACTACTAACTCCCAAGGGCTTATGTGAAACGTAATATTAAATCCATGAGTTGCAATTTATTGGGTGACGATTAGGAGTACATATCTTGAACTGGTACTAGGCTCAGATACTCTTGACTAACCTTGGCAATGCTCTGCTTTTTCGGGGTTACCAAGTCGGCTTTGTGATTCTTAATCGAGGCAGTCCACAAACTTGGTGCCTATACACCCCCAAGGACTTTCACAGCCTTCATACATTCCTCAGGTACCTTCTATAGTCATCCCATTGCAATTCTCCATTATTTGGTCTCACTCGTATTATTATTTTACCTTTGTCTCCTTCAATCAAGTCTCATGGTACCAGATCCCTAAAACGTCCAAAGTTGGAAATTTTTCGCTCTGCTTTAATCTTTTAACTTGACCAAAATTGATCCACCATTACTAGCTTATCTTCTGGTTAGTTCATATTACAGGGGATCTTTCATTGTTAAGGAGACTTATTGATTACATTATTAATTATGTTGGGGTTACAAATACAAATTTTCCTTCCCATTATGTAATTGTAATTTATAAACCCTATTCTTTTCTTAATTTTTCCCTAATTTTATAAGCTAGGGGCATTTATTAATTTATAAAACTTTATTCATATCACTCAACCATTTGCATCATGATTAAAACCTTGGTTAGAACACAGATTAAAATTTAAATTCTTACTAGTCCTAAGGTCAGAAATCTTACTTCAGGTAAAATTGATCACATTTTTATTTTAAGGGTCAAATGATCATTGTTGCATATAATTCTTTATTTATGAACTTTTTACACCTAAATATAATTTACAGCTAAGTATAGTTGTTAGACACACAGTTTGTAAGAGTTTTCCTTGAGGTTTCAGAGGATGATCATTACACCAGTTATAGTTTCTATGACTAAGAGCATTTTGGTCATTTTTCATAAAATATATTTTAGTAGAGTTTTCAATACTTCTCTCTCCTTAAAATTCATTGTATAATCACCGTAATTTCATAAAGTTATTTCTTTTAAACTCAAGGAGTTTTAGATAGTAAAAATTCAAATTTCTGTGATAGGGGTATTTTGGTCATTTATGAAATATTTGTTTTCTTGGAAAGTTTTCTCATATTTTTCAACTATAAACTTGGTTAAAGATTCTAATATTAGTATAGGAAATTTAGATTATTTTCCTTAAATTAAACTGCTCTAGAATGCTAAAATTCCTATTTTCAAACCATAAGGGTATTTTGGTCATTTTGGGCCAAATAATTTATTTTAGGGGGGTTTTAAATGTCTAAAATTTAAGAAAATATTCCAAACATATTCTTGAATATTTTTTGATAACTTTTCCCCTTAAATTTTTTATTGAACAGAGTAAAAATCTTAATTTAACTTAATTAGGGGTATTTTTGGAATTTTTAAAAATAATTAAATTTTCACACAATTTTATGAGACAAATTTTCTTTCATCTATAAGAACAAAAATAAGGCTATCCCTAGTTTTATTTTGAGGTTAGAAATAAAAGAAAATAGCTTAGGAGTAATTTGGTCATTTTATTCAGGGCAATTTGGCAATTTGGATATCATCTTCAACCTTCGAATTGGGGCTCGAACCAAAAAATTTTAAATTTTCAATCTTAGGTTTTAATGGAATTTTTGTTAAATTATCAATCCAAAAACATTTGAATCCTTACGCATAACTTCCTTGGGCCTTCAATTGATCAATTAATTCATTAACTTTGCCCATTGAGCTCGAAATTTCAAAGCTTGAAACCACAACATTAATTTTTCAATTTTGGGAAATTATGACATTTCAGGGCTTGAATTCATCAAGAATTCTAATTGGAATAAAATAGAACGATTCTGTAATCAAATTGAGAAGAAAAGAAGATTCCCATACCTTAATTTAGATTTTCATTGTCCTTCGATGAGAGCTTTGGTTGCCAATGTGAATTCGTAATTCATTGCTTATTTCTTCGATTTCTCTTCACCAATAGATTTCTAGGAGTATTTTGAATCATTTGGGACTGGTTTGGAGTTATTTGGTGGTATATAAAAGATTTTCAAAAGGAGAAAAACTTGCTTCGATGGCATTTTTGGAGCTCGGTGTCCATGGCTATTTATAGCCTCTGTGACCACCCTAAGTAGTATATTTTATTATTTATTAGCTAGGGTAGCCTTACTGAGTCACAAGGGCTCGTAGGCTAGCTTGGGTGGCAGTTGCAAGTATTCTCGAACCTTTAGGAAGAGGCATCAATGATAGTCCATTTGGGGAAGAAGAAGGAAGTAGAGAAAGGATATAGGATTAAATAAATCCTTAAGTGTCAGCGATGGGTGTAGTGGTCTCAATTACAATCCTCCTCTCTCAATTCTCCCAACGTGCCTAAGGAGGTAGGTTCGAACCCAACCATCCCCTTTTTATTATCTCTACTTTTTACTTACGTTTCATTTCTTTATTTACTCCTCTTTTATTAAATAAAACGCAAATATGCTACCCACGTGGGGTAGCTCAGTTGGCAAGGGGCGCTTCTCTCTTTCTCGTCTTCAAGGTCCGTCGTTCGAATCCTATCTTTCTCTCCTTTTCTTCTTTCTTTTTCTTTTATTTATATTTTTCTATTTTTAAATTTTAACTTAATTATTTCTGCCTCTAAAAATTTCAAAAATTCTTCTTTTAATCTCCTTTGTTTATTTTATAATTTCTTAATCAAAAATAAATTTTATGTTACTAATTTTATTACTAATAATTTAATTATAATTTTTATTTTCTTATCTTTAATCCTTAGCTTATTATTAATTTAAATTCTAACTTTCTCTC
>JAMLFT010009885.1:0-12328 GCA_026544285.1 Pachyrhizus erosus
ATTACATTCAATCCCTCAAGGAGGGAATTAGCCGCTCATGGTAGCCGTCTCTGCTTCAGAATAGGTTTTCTTCCGTCTAAGATCTCCTGGTTTCCTTTCCCTCTCTCCTATTTAAACTTTTTTCGTACTGACCTAAGTGAAATTTCGCTTGAGCTAGATATTTTCGCTCAAGCGAAAGATACATAAAATTGGGAAAGGGATATCTCGCTCAAGCGAGACATGACTCGCTCAAACGATATTCTCTGTTAAGAACTCCTGCTCTCTTGATGATTTTCGCTCAAGCGAGCTATTTTCGCTTGAGCGCGAATCCTTGGGCGAGAAGATGTCGCCTAGGTGAATTCTGCTGCAGTTCTTCTGGCCAGTCTCGCTCAAGCAAGAATGGTTCGCTTGAGCGAGATTCCTCTTAAATTCTTTTGCTCCTCAACTCCCTGAAATTCAAATAAAAATTGGGATTAAATATTAAATTTTGTTTCTAAACTCAATACATGTAGTTTTAATAAACATAGTCCCAAATTAGAAAATAGTTGCTAATTTCCACAATAATCAAGCCCAAAAGACACAAATTTTATACATAAATACATTAAATATTGACACTTATCAGTTTGCAACAAACAAATTTCATCACAGAATGATTTTAGAATGTGTGTACTTGGAGTGAAGCTTGAATCCATCCTTAGGATGTTGTTGTAACAAATGAAGTATATTTTATTATTTAATTATTACTATTTTACAAATTTTATTATTCAATTTTTTTTCTATTTTATCATTGTGATTTTTAACTTTTGTGTATTTTATTATTATGCTTTTTAATTTTTATATACTTTACTATTATATTTTTTAAATTTTGTACATTTTATCATAATGTTAATAACAAAAAAAAAATATTATTTTAGGGATATGTTAACACTTCCTTATACATTTAACAAATCAATAAAATGACAAAAATTGAAATATATGATGATAAAATGTTCAAAAAATTTAAAAAAACTTATATCATAAATTTTACCAAATGATAATAATTAGATGATAAAATGTAAAATTAAGTAAAAAAAAATTACATAAATTATTTACTGAAACAATTGTATAGTAGATAAGAGCATAATCATTTAATATCAAGAAAGAGTATAATTCATCATATGTTTATTCATATCAAAAGTTTAAATACTAATATCAATGATATAATTAAAATATTATAATATTAATTTTTATCATTAATATGTTTAATAATTAAAAATTAATCTAATAAGTTTTAAAACACTAGATTAAACTTTTCTTTAATAGTAAGACAATCCATCTTTATGTATTTTGTTCAAATTGGTTATAATATTAAGATAAACTTGATTATTATAACAAAGGAGCATATGAAAATAATTATCAATAAGGAAGTCTTTTAACAAAAAATAGTAGTCATCAAGTTTCACAACTCCTCTATGCCTTGACAATATTTTTGTCTTGGATGATAATCATAATACTATGGACTATTTCTTCCTTTTCCAAGAGACAAAAGAAGTCCTAAGTAAAAAAAAAAAAAAAAAAAAACTATACCTGCACAAGGATATGTACATAATTTTTCCTTTACTATGTTGAATCCTTGTTTATCTCCATTACACTCCTCCTCCAACCTATATTGTGAGATCGACTAGCATAGATACCTACAAAGGCACCTTAACGATCAAGTTAGTAGTATATGATATATAGTAAAAGAGACTAATAAATGAGAATGAACAATATGACAAGAATCTAACCCTTTATATACATATATTTATGGGTTTCAAGTTCTATAGGTCTTACAACTTAATTAAGGGAATATAACCCGAGGTTACTTGTTATAGTTAAGATTAAAATAAGATAAGCTAGACTCCTTAATCTTCATGAGATCGATATGTATTTGGGAGACCAACATTTATTTGACCTTATATTAGCTTAAGGGACTTCCCAATCCAGGGTATGGCTAAGGGGTTTTAGCTATATTAGTACATATGCCCTTAAGTTTGAGTCCTTAAAAGGATGGAGAGGGTTAGATGTAGTTTAATCAATGTGATCAAAATCAGTTCAAACTTAGCTTAGATTGACTAATTGGCCTAAGAATGGTCACCTAATCAATCTAAGCTACTAAATGGATTAGTTGTGCAATAAACTTAATACAACCTAGTTTAACTTAGTGACTTTAGAGGTTGAACTGGTGACTTAAGGGGTCAACTCATCTAGTCAACTTGGTCGGTCACACACTTTCATTTTAAAAAAATAAAATTAAAATTGTTTCATTTTGCCTTTGTTAAAAAAATCTTAAACGAGAACAAAAAAACCTTTAATGGTAGTGCCTTAATCCTTTATGCATACCCTTCATCCTAGTGGTTCAACAAAACCTTCACATCACGTGCAATCTCTATCATCGACACAAAGTGATAACCAATGCAAATTGATAATAAAAGGTTGTGTTATGATTACGTTATTGTTTTTGTTTGTGTGAATTCTATTTGTGACAATTTTGTAAATAATCAATAAAGTTATATGTATAAGTAGTAATCTATGATAACATCGTTATTCCTAGCTTCATTTATGCTAACTGTGTGTCTTATTTTCTTATTTTTGTTTGTGTCTTTGCTTTTAAATTGTGATAGTCTTGTTACAATGCAAGTAAAGTAGTTTTTATTTTTTTATAATTTTTTTAATATAAATAGGGTCATGTAAGTCAACTAGTGACCTATTAGGTTGGCCCTTAACCTTGTGACTCAATATCTCAACTGAGTTAATAATCAATCTAGATTTAATAACATTGGTCGTAATAGTTCAAGACATTTAATCTTTTGTGAATATTTGTGTAACACTTAAAGGGGTTAGCATGTTCCTAGCTATATATTATCTTAAGGGGTTCCCCAATCTAGGGTATTGCCAAGGGATTTTTGTCCACATCAATACAAAAGCAAAAGCCAATGATAGATCTTCTAATATTAATACAAGCACTCCAACCAAAATTAATAAATCCTTCAAGTGTCAAAGAGTAAGTAGAGAAAAAAAAGACTTTTACAAGGTTGCCTTTGATGAATTTAACAATACGTAATGCAATCTAGAAGTGAAGATCAATAAGACAATCTAAGTATTGACTTAGCCTATTGATAAAATAGGCTATATCAGGCTATGTGTATGTTAGATAGAGTAATATTCAGATCAATTTATGATAGAATGTAGGATTGAAGCGAACATTTTCCATATTAATTATCAAGTTTTAGTTTGATCCGTAGGTGTAGAAAAAGGTTTGGATCCAAGTGATTTAGTATTTTGGAACAAGCTTAATGCACACTAGAAGAAATGTCGTGACTATCGATAGTCAATATTTGTCAATAAACATGAAAATTTGTCAGTAAACACGAAAATCCGTCAGCAAATGAGAATTTTTGACGAATTATCGACGAACAAAATTTTGTTAGTAATATCATCATCGAAAAAAAGTACCGATGAATATTTATTTTCTGCCGATAATTTTTGACAGACTTATCTATCGAAAATATCTATATGTAACTGATGGAAAATTCATCTATAGTTGTCAAATAGTTTACCAACATATATATTTGTCGATAATTACTGACAGACATTTTGGTCAGTAATTACTGATAGATGTATATATCGATAATTGGCGACTAAGTTACCAACGATCATTTTTGTAGATAGTTTACAAACATTGTGTTATATATTATTGACATCTTTATCCGTCAGTAAGTATCAAACTCATTTACTGATGGACATTCCCGTTGGTAGGCTTCGAACATTATTTTATTAACTACCAACAAAATATATATATATATATATACACACACGTTGGTAATTCCGTCATTTGATTTTTTTAACAATTTTAAATTTAATAATCTAGTTATTATACAATATTATATCCTGCTGCGCATTAATAATATTATATAAAGGCAACCTATACAAAATACTTAATATTAAAATATCTTACTAGTTTTTAATATAATGATCAGAATCCTATATAAATTAATTGTATTTGGTCAAACCATTCATAATTTAAAAATAGCATACATAAAAAAGTTAAACGACGAATAATATGATATTTTTAATACAATCTATTTATTAAAATAATTTGGAAAGTTTTGTTGTGGTTGATTTTCCTTTATTACTATTGGTCATCCTGTTGCTACTCTTGCTGATCATTTTGCTGCTCTTCGTGGTTGTTTTGCTAGTAGTTTTGTTCAATAACGTTTTGTGCATAAGGTGGTATGAATTGCATACAACATTAACAATCACTAAAATTGTTGAAATTGATTATTCAATCACTCATTATGCTCTCTTGTTTGATGAATCTCCACTACACTTTGTGAAAATTATTGTTTCTATTGATTAATCTCTTCTAAATCATATGAGTTACTACTTTCTACTTTCTTTTTATTCAGAAGACTACTTCCCCACCTTAATAATCACAAACAAGGTCTCTAATCTCATAAAATTTCCCTTCTGCATGTTACCAACAACTTTAACCCAACATTTAAAATATATTTAGCTCAAATAATGAGAGTGAATCAAAGAATAACATATCATAACATATTTTTTGCGTAATCATATCCCAAGTTCCTAACAATAATACAAATATTTTGAAGATAATTTAATAGGCTTCAATTAAGTTTTCAAAATTTTTTTTTTATACTTTTAAATTTTAATTTTGAATTATTTTCTATAGAGCCAAATAGGTATCTCTATTAAAAAGGTGTCATCCTAATTAAATTCATGTGTAATCAATTTGTTTTTTTTTTCTACAACTCACTCACTTAAATCAGAAAACATCTTTTCTTTTTTCATTTTTTCACTTTTCTTTTTCAAAACTTTTGACTTGAATTATTTTTCTCTTTCTCTCCAAAACATAAAATCCTTAATTTAGATAAGACTAGTGTGAGAATTAAATATATTATTTTATTATTTTTAATAAATAATTTATTTTTTATCTTATAAATATTTCTTATATAATACACATTAGATTAATATTTTAAATTTGGATAAGACTAAATAGAGATGAATAAATAGATAAAAATTTGCGAGCAAATTCGCAGCCCGTAAGGTACAAACTCTAAAATTTAAAAAATGTAAACTATTTTATTCGTTTTGTTTAACTCACGGACTAAACAGACTTACCCGTGAGCTTTGTAAGCTTATTTACGAGTTTTTATAATTTTGATGTTTTGTAATTTCAAATTTATATTCATATATTTGAGTTTGAATTTGATAAACTTTAAAATTTAAATGCTTTATATGGTTGATGGTATTATTTACATTTTTATTTAGATATGTTGTAAATGTGGTGAGACAATTAAAAATTTATTTTAATTAAAAAATATTTCATATTTAATTTAAATTTTAATATTAAAAAAATTAATGCGGACCACAACCTTAACTGATTACTCGCAGGCTATGAATACAAACTTAAACATTTATGAGTCTAAACGGATAGATTTTTCATTTTTCCAACTCTAAAACTAAGAGATAAATTAAAAAAGAAAATTAAAAAGATGCATGATTTATAAATAAATATATAACTTATTAAAAATAAATAAAATTTAAAAATGTACAACTAATTTATTTCAAAATTGAATATCAAATTAATTTTTTTTTAATATATCTAACTCAACGAGAGTGAATTGAGAGATAAGGTCATATTTCAACAAATACTTTTTGGTGTAATCATATCCAAAAGAAAATATATTTTGAACACAATTTTTTAGGCTGCAATTTAATTTTTAAATTATTTTTTATATTTTAAATTTTATTTTTGAATTTTTTATATAAAGCCAAAGAGACATTTTTATTACAAAATTTAAAGATTGTGACAGATGTAAATTCCTCAGTAAATATTTGTCAGTAATATTTGTTAAAAAAAATTTAAAATTTTCGACGAATGTAATTCATGTTTAAAAATTCGGTTGAAAAATATATGTCGGTAATTTATGTTTTCTTATGAATTCTTGATTTATCGGCGATATCTGTAATTATTTATCGGTAATTAGACTTTTCTTATAGTGATATTTTATGTTATATAGAAAAATTCCAATATTTTTTTTTTCACTATCTCAATTCTCAAGAAGTACTTCAGCATATCCCAAGATGGGATTTTATGTTGTTAACTTTAAGAGACCACTACCTACAATAGGCATGTCTCATCAACATATATAATTATAGTTGTAAAACCGCTAGATGAAGGCTAGTATGCTTTGGATTACTTATATCCCAAGGCAATAAAAGTATCAATTAATTCCTTTGTTTGTTGGATTCTTTGAATCCATATAGTGATCATTGTAGCCTACAAACTAGAGATTTATCCACTACTTTCAAGTCCAAAGGGCAACTGCATGTATAATTCCTATGAAGGTTCCATGGAAGAAACCTATTTTGGCGTCAAGTTGATATAAGAGCCAATTTCGTGAAATTACATAGCTCCAGTAACAATCATACAATTGTAATCTTAAACACAAGGTTGAAAGTGTCAAGATACTGTAAGCCTTTAGTTTAGGTGAAGCCTTTGTCTACCAAATGACCCTTGTGCCTTTTAATTACATCATCAACATTAAACTTCACTTTAAAAACCTATTTACAGCCAATTGATTATTTGTGTAAAGGAAAATATGCGAGTTGCCAACTATCATTCTAATTAAAGTTGAATGTTTTGCTTGTATAACATTTATTCAACTATCATGATAGATTGGCTCTTCATACATTTGAAGCTTAAAGTGAGAGAAAATGTTTAAGGAATAACGTTTTTGGTTGTGGGATAAATTTTCGTATAGGAGAAATTGTGAAAAAAAAAAAAGGTACTTACATGTATTGGATGTAGAAGTGGCTGATCTTATGCCTATTGTGGCACTGGAATTGTATTAACCAAGTAGCCTCGGTAACTTAAAGAAAAGGTGATTCGAGTTCTTTTAAAACGTATTCAAACTTTAATTTTGAAGTTCTTAGAAAGAGAGGAAGAGAGACATCTCAAACCCTAATGGTAATAAACAATTTAAAGCAAAATCATATAAACATATAAATTAATAAAAGAGATTAGGAATATGAGAGAGTGCACCAATATTTTATACAAATTTAACCACAATTATGTTTTTCATTTATTTCTTAAGTTGTACTAAAGACTTTTTATTATGTCAAAGTATTATAGAACAAATCTTTTACACTAAAGAAACCTACTTTGACAACCTAATTTTAGAGATTACACATCATAATGAATCTGAAGATATTGTATAAACTTTTTACACTTAAAGAAACCTACCTTGAAAACTTAACCCTAGACGTCTCTATCTATGTCTGTCATATTTCTAAGAGAAATCACCATTAAATACAAAAGAAAAATCAAAAAAATTTTCACTTTTTCAGTGATGATAAATTAAAGCTCTAGGCACTCTCTTTCTCAGCCAAGAATACTCTATTGATCCAACACTAATTCTTTTCGTTTCTTCTCTTAGTTATTGGTTTTGTTGTTTAATGAACAAAAGTTTTGTTTTATGGGGATTAAGAGAGTAGAAAATATTTGATTTATAAAATCCCTTAATGACCTAATTTGATAAAATAAAATATTTATAATTTCATTAAACCATTTTCAAAGAGGTTTTATAATTCAGGGATTCAAAAGATAGAAAACAAATATTTTCTTAATCATTGATTATCCAAATTGATAGATTCAAAGATGTTGGCACCTAAAAATTTTAGGTTTCATTTTCAAACTTACAAGTTGGTAACCCACGTACATAAGGCACAATGTTAGCCGAATGAGAGAATTCATCAGCCTTATTCTTGGTTGAATGAATTCAATTAAAAGGAAAATGATGCCTTTGGCTATTAGGATAGTCAAATGATATTCAGCCGATATGGTATCAAATGTGATTTATGTTATAATTTTAAATCAGCCCTTATTATCGCCACTCAATATCGAAGGATAAGATGATTGTTGATGAGATCACACATTCAAAATCAAGTTGCAAGGGTGAAGATAGTGGTTCCTTAAAAATAGGGGCTCCGTAGAAAGGTAGCAGCTATTTCAAATTTGAAAAGGAAGATGGTTATTATAGTTAGTTTTCATGCCTAAAAAATAGGAGTAGTGGTAACGAACGTGCCTAAGGTCAACAACCACTAAAGCTAGCCAAATCTTAGGGATGAAGGTGAAATGTTTGTAGAAGTCAGCTAAAAGGAAAAATATAGGCAGTTAAAGGCCTCATACATAACCTAGGCATTTATCCTAATTTGTATTAGTTGAATTGTAGTATAAATATGTTTTTAGAGATTATATTAGGGATTTTTTGCTAAAAAATCACAATCAAATTACTTTTTTTTCCAGCTTATGTTTATTTGCATTACTTTATAGCTTTTGTTTTGTTTTTCTTTCCACAAATATGTAAGTCTCGAACCACCTTCATCTTCCAAGTACTCTTTTGAGTAGTTTGGGAACCTATTGCCAAAGGACAGATTTCCCTCTTTGGCATAAGTCGTTTGATCTAATATTTTGGAATCTTGTTAGAGCTTAAACTAGCCAAAACACATTCCGTTAGCACCAAATTCCCTCACGACAACAAAAGATATTAATTAGATTTGGATCAAATTAATCATTGTATCTCACTTTTTAATGCGAAACTCTAGTATTTCTTGGAAGACTCTAGTCTTTCATAAGGAACTCCAGTCTTTCAGGTAAAGACTTGGGCTTTTACAAAACTTCAACATAAAAAACTTGATTTTATCTCAAAAGACTTTGAGTTTTCTTCAAAAGACTAGAGTTCTTCATGAATTTTAGCTTTTGAATGAGATTTTTAAGTTTATAGCCTTTTTTTTTAAAAAAAAAAAGAAATCTCAATTAGTGATCTTTTCCCACATAGGTCATTTGAGTTAGACTTAATTGAAATGCAAAGCATTTACACAAATTTACCTAAGTCTTGACTCTTAGTATTTAATCCCTAGCTTAGTCTTCAATAAACTTTTATCTTTCTCTAGTTTTGCTCCTTACCTTTGTGAGATTGCTTCATTCATTAGCATTGTCAGCATCAAAACTTCATGTCTTTATCAGCAAATCTTGTGAACTTCAGATGAACAACAAAGAGATGTTCTAAGTTGAATTGAATAGAAAAACAATGTGTTCATTGAATAGAAAAAATAACACACCTTAAAATTTAAATATCCATCATATACATATTTACCTAAAACAAATATATAAAGTCAAGAAAAGGTAATTAGTTATTAAAAAAGTTGATAATTTCACATTCAAAGAGGCTGTACATCCTAAAAAGAAAAAGAGAGAGACAAATGGAAAATGAATATGAAAAAAATTAAGATTATAATTATTACGAGTGCTTCCTAATTACAATATATTTGAAGTGTTATTATCACAATACAATGAGAATTATATTATTTATATAATATTTTTTTATAACTTTTTTATAATATTATTTTCGTTTAAATATGTTTTTTATCTATGAAATATACCCGAATTTTGTTTTTGATCTGATAAAAATTTTCTGTTTTTTTATCCTTAATATATTAAAATTTTTGTTTCTTGTCCTTGCTATTAGAGTATCTCAATTAAATGACAATGTGTCCATTATTTTTTTTTTAAAATTTTATTTTTGATTCTTCATACAATTTTTTGTAGTTTTTTTATTCGTGATATATTAAAAAAAAAATTATCTCTACCATTAGGATGATTCAATTAAGTTATGATTGTTTGTTAAAAATTTAAAAAACAATTTTGTTGCAGTTTTGAAAATGTCAATATTTATTTGTAACTCTAAATTACATTTTTTGTTTGCTTTAAAATCGACAAAATCACTTAAAAATCTAGTTTTGACGTACAGAGTTCAAACAAATCTAGAAAAACAAAATTTTCACATCAATCCATTGTCTCTAACGCCAAAGACATCATTTTGTTCAGCACGAAATTTGGGGTGGACTCCATGAGAAAGAGTTATTGTGAACTCTACGAGAAAGAGTAACATTTCTCACAGTAATTTAAAATCACCAAAAAATGTAATTTAAAATTTGAAATGAATAATGATAGTTTTTTAATTACCACAGATCATTTTTTTAACATTTTTAACAAGCACTTCATCATTTAACTAATTCATCCTAATGGTAGAGTATAAACAAAATTTTTAATGTATCAAGTATAAAAAATTACAAACAAATTAATTAAGAATAAAAATAATTTTTTAATCTTTTTGAGATCAAAATCAAATTAAAAATTTTTTAATAGACACATCGTCATTTAACTAAGATAGCTTAACGATGAGGAAAAAAAACAAAAATTTTAATATATTAAGGATAAAAATAAATAATTTTTTTATCAATGATCAAAAATAAAATTCGGATATATTTCAGGAACCAAAAATACATTTAAGTATTTTTTTTTATCTAATCACCTATCCTATGTCTCTCCACTTTCTGTCACAATTATAAAAAAACTGTCATACAGAAATAATTTTTTATATATTAATAATGCCCATAAGATACCCTTTTTTTAAGTAAAATAAAGTAAACCTAAAGTGAGGCATTAAAATTTAAACTTGATCATATTACTCGACTCAAATATAATATGATTGTCTTTCATGAAAAATAAATGTATTTTTTACAAAAAAAAAAACTTATTGCATTGTCAGATAATTTTTTATCATATTATGAAATTATATAATGAAATATATTGTTTAAGTGAAATTTCATTATTGAATTTTTAAAAAATATGATGATAGTGTAATAAAAAAACTTATATATAGCAATGCATTAAAATTAAATCTTATCTATAATTACAATTACAACAATCTTAATTATTATAATAAAAAAGATTTCAACCTTCCCATGAGTGACAAAAGTTTTGTATATAATTTCAAATTGAAGTAAATGCATAGTTAATTAGCATATGATAAGTATATATATAAGAGAAATGATACTTGTATAATAAAGAATATAATTAAGAAAGAGAAAGAAATAAAGAGAGATAAGATTGAATTTTAATTTAATAAATAATAAAATAATAAAAATAGACACAAAAAATAATATTATATAAATTATTGTATGTATCATATCTCAATATCTATTGCTGTGTGAGAAGTGAGAGATGAGAACATGAACTTAATAACTCTTGACTGTACATTTAAAATAAATTAGATTTAATTAGCATTATGTTTAGTAAGAAAGAAAAAATAATTAAGAAATAAGATAAATAAAAATAGAAAAAAAAAGAAAAAAAAATGAATGAAAATAAGAGAAAAATATAACCAATTTAAAAATATTTGATTTAAGAGAAAAATAATTTCATATCACTTAAAAAGTAAGATTAAGGTTATTTTATAAACACTATCCCTTAATTCATAAAATCATTTTCTAAAGATAAAATTGTAAAGTTTAAATCAATGTCAAAGAAAATAATTTCTCGGATGCATTAACCCTAATAATATAACATATATGTAGTTGGAACAGTGTCAATCGAATATCAAATTTATAAATATAGTTAAAGTGTAAGTATGTCGTGTTGAGTTCAAAGATAATATACATCAATCTTAAGTGTAAAAATCCATATATAACTTTTGTATCTTGTTTTTTAATTCTAGCTGGATAGCATTAATTGTTAATTGGTGTGAAAAAGGTATTGCGTGTATGAGTATACATTAAGAAGAAAACAAATTGAGAGCGAATCAGATTTAAGGGAAAAAAATGCCTTGCAAATGTTAATTTTCTGGTCAGTTTTCCAATATTTTTGTACACTTTACAAGAAACATTATTGAAACATAGCAAATGCTAGTGTATCCTTCTTTTTATTTTATTTTTGTTTTTTTTTAAGTTAGATTCTTGACTCGTATTGGTAGGAAAGTTCAGGATAATGACAAATATTTGTCATTTATTTCATTATTTCTATCTTTCCTTTTCATGGATCCCTCTTCTTTGACAAATGAAGAGATAAGTTAATAATTAAATAATACACATAGAAATTTAATAAATTTTCGTATGAATCATCTTCCCTTAATTATAAAAGGTTGTTTGTGTATTTTTAGAAAGAAGTATTTAGGAGGAAAAGACCATTGAAATTAATCAGAAGTGTATTATTATTCATCAATCACCACGGTCAACAGTAGCTATCAAAATGACTGAAACCTAATTTTCTATGAATGAAACAATATGACTAACAAAGTCTACGATTAATTATTCGATTTAACGAATTTAATTTTATATATTATCTGTTCTAAAATAATAATATTTTAAAATTATAACGCATTAAGAAACATGCATCTGATATAAAATTAGATAAAAATATTTTTAATTATTTAATTATTCTGTCATAAACTAACAATTTTTTTAT
>JAMLFT010009886.1:0-12296 GCA_026544285.1 Pachyrhizus erosus
AGAAAAAAGTAATATAAACGCCAAAAAATAAAATTAATAGGCATGGGAAAGTGCAATTAAAAATGAAAATCAATATCAACTTA
The DNA here is from genome assembly GCA_026544285.1 of Pachyrhizus erosus. Lineage (NCBI taxonomy): Eukaryota > Viridiplantae > Streptophyta > Magnoliopsida > Fabales > Fabaceae > Pachyrhizus > Pachyrhizus erosus. Next base: position 84 of record JAMLFT010009886.1, read on the forward strand.
TTTTTAAATTATTACATTAATTTAATTTTTTTTAATTTTGACTAAAAATTCAAACTTTAAAACTTTAATTAAACTAAAATAATTTCATGTTAGTCCATCCACATATTCAATAATATATTAATATAGAATTTAGAAATATATTCATGCCAAAGTTTTCAACGATGTTTTCTAGTTTTCAAAAGAGCAAAAGGCGATTTGATAAATGACATTTGAAATCGTTCACAAATCAAATTTATTGGATAGCTAGGGTGGATTATAAACTTAGTTTTTATCTTCTCACCTAACTAGTGCCAATTTTATTCCCTTCAGTCATTCTAATGTAATATGGGTTAAGGTACCCATGTGCCTTATGTTTATAGATTGTTTTCCTTTGGCTGAATAAAAAAAATACAGTTATTGTCAATGTTATATATTTAAATTAAATAATCAAATTATCTTAATAATTTATAAAATATTAGTTTAAAAAATAAATAATGTTAAATATGTTTTTAATCTCTACAAGTAAAATTATTTAATATGTATTTGTTGTAGATATACATTTTATAATATAATAATATAAAAAAATCAACATTTCTCTTTATTAATTAATAAGTTGAAAGAAAATTTAGAAGTATTCTTTCAATATATTTTATTTGTTTGAAATTCAGTGATTAGCAATCATCATTGACTAAAGTATAATGTCTAAAAACATATTTTATATGAAAATTAATTTTATAATTATTCTTTATTTTCTTACTTTTGATTTTTTTTCTAACGTGTGAATTTTTACTCGCACTTAAAATTTAGCAAACATAAATTGATGAAAAAAAATTTAATAACCTCTTAAATTAACTTGTAAAATAAAATACTAATTTAATTAGTTGAATGAATAACAGCGGTCTATCTGGTCCATAATGGCACACAAAATAGTTCTTAATTTTGATAATAATCTATACTAGCTTATAAGCTAGTAAAAGACAATTTATAAGCTTCACAAATGACTTATTAAACAAATTCTAATTTGATCCCTAAAGTTAGTTATATAGACAAAATTGATCACCAAAATTATTAAATTGATCACTTTGTTTTGGTTGTCAAACCCTTCTTGTCCTTGGAGACTAAATTGGTTCCGTCAAAGTCAAGCCTTAAATTAACAAACTTTAATAATAAGAATTAACATGATTGATGGTTACAAATTTTAAGAACTAATTTATTTTCATAATTTCAAATACATGACTAATTCAAATTTTAGGAACTAATATGAATGTCTAATTAGCTTTATATAAAAATAAGCTCCCCCCACCATGTTTCCGTCAGATTGAGAATTAAGATAATATAGTTGAAATTAACTTGAGTTTTAAAGCCTACAATAAGAAAATCATTTTCTTAATTCACTATGTATAAAAATAAAAATCTTAATTCATTAATAATAGGTTAGATAAAACTCAAGTACAGTGTCATTAGATGATTTTATTATTATTTTTTAATCACAATTGATATTTAATGTCAGTTACACAAACCAATCCTTAATGTACAGGTTATAGAGATAAAAAAATTTATTTATAATTTTAATTGAAAATTATTATGGCTTATGAAGTGCTCTAAGTTTTATTGTAATGTATTTGTCATTGGATTCGGTTTCTTCCAAGACTTTTGATATCACACAGCAATGAACTTTGTAGACTATTATAAAGTAACACTTAAAAATTTCAAACCAATAACAAATGTTGTTTAAAGCAATCGATAATTAATCTTGAATACTATTTATATTTGCAAGCAATTAAATTGAATGAATTAAACTACACATATATAATATGATCTTTTTTCGGTTTAATATACACTTTCTGGTGCACTAAAGTTTAAAGGGCAACACGCAGTGAGCAAAGATGTCTTTCAAGAACGTTAATAAGAAAGCTGGGTTTGGAAAGAGAGTAAGATAGATTCACGTTTGAAACTTGGAAGGAGCGTGATCAATATACATATGTATTGTGGTTCAGGGGTAATTAAGAAGCTGCATTTATTCAGTGATTGAAGCCTATAGTGTTTTTTTTTTTTTTTTTAATTTTTAACAAATCTCATGCACACTATATTTTCAATTTGTACAAATCACAATTTTATGTTGAATTTTATAAACTACGATTTTTAGTTGTGGTCTAATAAATCAATGATTTGAAACCCAGCTCTTTATTAAATTCACAGTTCCAAATTTGTTATTTGATATAATTTTAAATATGTTTATAGTTCATAGTAAGTTTTAAATCTTTGTTTTGGTACGTATTAATTTTTTTTTATCCTTGATAAAAAAAAATTATGATCTTTAAATTTGTTTAGTCAGTGTTTCAAAAAGAGAAATAAAATAATTTAATATTATTTTAAAAATAAAAAATAAAATTTTTATTTTATTAAAAATAAAGATTTTTTAATAAGAATAAAAAAATTAAATATTTATTAGACAAGACATCATATTTAAGTCTTTGGTATAAATAGACAAAAAAATTTATAAAATAAGTTATTTAATTGTGGGCTAACATGCCTCCTAAGAAATTATGGTCTTTTCTTAAGCAACGAATTTAAAATTGTGGTCTAATATAAATAGGCCACGTTAATTGTTTATGAATAAAAAGTGTGGCACGTTTCATTTTCCAAATTACATTAACTACGGTAAGAAAGTGTGGCCTAATGCCAAAGATGCAAGATAGAAAAATTTTGACATGAAACTTTGAAGAAATGTCAAAAAATGAAGGTTATGAAAATCTAAATGACTTCAAATGTAAATGAAAATTTTGTTAAAAAGAAATGCAAGAAACTTAAATGCAATTGAAAATAAAGTGTAGGAAAAAGTAAATGATCGAAAATTATTTTTTTCAATGTCAAACATAAGTTTCTTGTTTTATTGGCTATCTTTTTTTTTTTTTAATATATATAGAAAATCAATCCAAGTTTCAAAGTCTTACTACAACCTTGTCCAAACACTGCATAGTGGCAAGGTAATTTCTTTAAGAAAGCTTCGTCTCCCTTATTTATATAATATGTATTCAAGCAATAAATACACATATAAGTAGGGAATAAAATCATACTTATAAATTAGTTAATTAAAACATTACCAACAACTACTCTTAGTTATGATCAAAGACTAGTTATCACATTTACAAATCTCTCAATCTCATGTATGACACATTAAAGAATATCAATTAGAGAATCATCAACATATCACAACAACGACACACATACTTCTAGCTAAGGAAACAAACAGAGCATCTAAATGGCAAGAGACATATTTGGTGATATGCTTGACAACCCTAAGTATGGAATACATACTATACCACATTTTATAAAACAAATGTTGTTTATTCATCTCGTTGTCAATGCAATATGAATGTATTTTAACCCATTTAATTATTAATCTCTTAGTTAGGGGCATGCAATGCATAAGGCCTTTTTTTCACAAAAACACATGCTAGAATTGCACACATAATACTAGAATCACATACATGGTGCTAGCTAGGATTCCTCAGTGAGAGAATAGCACATTAAATGTTGTACCGAGGTTTCCATCTAAAATATGCATGTGAAGTGTCTAATTCAATAAATTGTCCATTAAGTATTCTTGTTATACATTTGATGTGTGAGATGTCATTTATCCTTTCCTCTTTCTCTTAACTTATGGGAATGATTCTGAAGTGAACTTTTATATTGGAAATAAATTGGATTCCTCTATTGCCCAATCATCTCATATTGGAGTGCCTACTCTTTTTCTTTGTTTAGGTTTTAAAACAACTTGATTTTGAAAGGAAAATGAACATGTATGCATAATAGAAATATTAATATTTACAATAATAGGTAGTTAAATATTTGTCTTACAATTTTAAACTCCTATTTCTACTAATCTTGTAAACTTGTGAAAAAATACACCATTAGTCATAGATATATAAATATATACACAAAACCATAGGTACTAATCACGAGAGTTGTCAACCTCTCTAAGTGATTTCAAGAAAGCCTCAAATTTTAGTTTTATAATTTCAAAGAGAATTTTGATTCTTAAAGTAAAATAGTCAAGAAGTATAGGTTTTATACATTATGTTTATACTTGTTTCTTAAGATTTCTCATCTTGGTTTTTAAAACATACATAAGTGTAAAAATTTAAATCCGTAAGATAAATCTCTAAATTTTGGTAATCATATGAGCAATACCCGATCTTCAAAAGTTCATATGCTTATCCAAAAGATTTTTGTTAAGAGCCATACTTGGTAGTGACATGCATTAAAATATATAGAATCCATTTACCATTTTACAGATTTTTACAAAAAAATATTTAATGGTGGAAAACATCACAAAAATGAAAATAGCCCAAAATAAAGGTAGATTAGGCGACTTCCAAAAATCAAATCAAATTTAAAAGTGAATATTTGAAATTGATTATAGACAACCTCATCATACATATAACATTCTCCTCAATTTTTAATAAGCTCAAATTGTGTCCACAAATGGCTCAGCTTCAACTCACAGAATAAGACAAATAGATATATGAAATTTTGGAATCCATCCACACAACCATCGTATAACATTTTTTTTATAATTTTTTACTCAATACTTTCAAGCAAATTTTACAATCTTGCACCTAAACACATCGACATCATTGAAAAAAAAAACATCAAAGAATTTAATTCATACATTCAATAGAAATAATTACTCATGACATAATCTTGTTGGAAATTAGAAAGGTCCACTAAATTTTTTTAGCATAAATCATACAATTGGAACAAGATTCTAATTTTTAATAAGAATTAAGTAGGTATGAAAACCAACATTTTCAAAAATAATTATATCAAAATTCATCTTACACAAGGGTTAATGAACTTGTAAAATTTGCATAACTATAAGAAAAATTTCTAGTGATCATCAAACACATAATTCCACTTAGTACTCTACTTGATTTTAGCCTAAGATTGGTTAAAAATTCAATTTATCACTCATTATTATATCACAATAATATAATACGATGGTTAATCTAGTTAATTCCTACATAAATAGAGGTTGTGCATAAGCTCATCATCAAACAACAAACATCACCCATTCAAACACATCAAAACTTAAGGTTTTGGAAAAACCCATTCACTTACAAACAATTTAATAGGATTAGGGGAACTTCTAAAACTTCTCTTATGCCCATTATTATATAGAAATTCCCTCCTCCTTACTTAAGCGATTCAACCACTAAAAGAAAATGGAGATATAGCCACTTCATTTCAATCCATCGCGTGCAAAAATGCTTGAACATATCCTAGAGTTGATTAACCATATTTATTGGTTCAATCACTTGAAACCAAAGTTACAAAAAAGTTATTTGCGAATAAAAAATGTAAAAAGATTATAATACTCACAATGTCTCTACAAGGAGCGTAGATCGTAGATAAATTTAATGGTAATGATTTGATAATCAAAATCAGTCAATGTGAAGTTAGAGAGAAGAATAAGATTATGTGATTGCATGCTACAAATAAAGAGGAATACTCATGCATGAAGGAGATATGATGTGCTGGCCTCGACTAGCGAGCGGAAATTGACAAAGAGAGAGAGGGAGAGATATCTTATGTTGATGTTAATGAAAGTTGGAGGAGCTTGAATGAAGGAGTCTCTTTTGAGTTGCTTTTTCCATAATTGAATAATTGCTTTTGATTTGTTTTTCATGGAGTCTCTTTTGCTTTGTTTTTATCTCTCTTTTTTTTTTTTTTTACTTCTTTCTTTCTTCATTCAAATTTTAACCTATCACACTTATACTGCTTGTTTGTTAAATTAAGAATGTGATTATACCTAATACTTATAACCACTCCTTTGATATTTTGGAATTTTTAAATGCTTGTTTTTATTTGTCAACCAATACAATTTGTTTAAAAACAAACATTTGACGTATAAAAATTTTATCATTTTTTTCTTGTTTGATAAACCACCAAATCTCACTTACGTAATTAACTATGCAAGATCATAATGAATTATAATTTTTTTAAAAATATGTAATATATTTGTATCTTAAGACTTGAATTGACATCACTAATTATGTTAAAACAACTCTAATTATATCAATAATACACTTTTTTTTATAATTAAGAGATATTTAGATTTTCTATTTATCATTCAATTAATTCATTCTTGGAGATTGTTGATACCATGACAAATGTATTGGTTATACAAGTAATACAGTAAAAATAAAGTATTGTTTTTACAAAAATTATAATTTAATAACAACATGATCAATTATTTACTTGTTGATTTAGAAATAAAGAAAAAAATTGATTTGGAATTTTTTAGGTTTTTGATTTAGTTGAAAGAAATATGAAAATAATTAAAATACTAGATAATTCAATTAATAAAAATGATTAGGTGTTGCAATCTTCTTGATTTTTTTCTTAAGTAATATCTTTTTCTTCTAAATGTCTTCTTATGATGGAAATTATGTTCTCTAATTTAGTTTAATCCTAATTTCTTGGATGGTAAACTTTTTTTTATGACATGTGATTTCATCTTTGTGTGGTAATGGTCATAATTTTTTATATATTATTTTTAATTTATATTTTTAAATATCACCTAAGTTGAATGATGTTTGGGCAATGTGAAAGAAAAGTTTGCTAGTATAATGTGTAAAATATAAATTAAAAGTGCACATGAGAAAAATAATTTAATTAAAAGAAAATATTTCTTCTATATATATACATAAACACCTGGGTTTAACATTTTTCATTTAAAAAAAATTGGTTCACTGATAAAAGAATATTTTATTGGTGATTTACAAATATTCTACAATGTCTACACTTATGAAATTCGAAAGTGGATTTGAAAAGTTTAAAAAGGGTTAAAATCTCTTTAATTGAGAGAAAAATTACTAACTTGATAAAAAAAAAACTTAAAATGTGTCACAAAATAGAAAATACAAGAGATGCGTAATTATATTAAAATGTATAAAGTTCATCTTACTATAGCAATAATGAAGACCTCAAACGACTCGAAATTATTACATAATGAAATATTAGTTTGTGATTGGATTAAAGTTTATAAATTTAATTTTCAGTAAATTAAATCTGATTTTGTAAAAAATTTTAATTTATTTGATTATTATTTATTTACGTTTGAAAATATTTACTTGGAAAGTAATTTAAAAGAAAAAACAAATCTTGAAACCATTCTACAACGACTAATTTAATTTTCCGCATATTGAAATATAAACATTTACATCGATAATTTTATGTTTTTTTGTTTTTGTTTTAAGAAATCTACAGCGTCATAAATGGTGATTTCTATTAGTGCAATCTCATGACATGTTTAGTTACCCGTTAAAAAAATACTTTTTTTTAACATAATTTTATAAAATAAATTTAATTTCGTGATATTATCTTCAAAAGTACATTTTTGCAATAAAAAATTATTTTAAAACTAAATTTCATATAATAACGATTTGAATTGCTTTTATAAATTCAGTTTACAAACTTAATTTTAACCCAAATTTAAATTTATAAATTTTAATTTAAACATACACTTAATCATACAACTTCTTTAGACCACTTAAAACCAAGATACATTTTGTTTGTATTTGACTTTGTTTTATTCGGATTTGTTGGTATTGGATTGCAATACATCACGTACTCCTTTAAAAAAATGTGAAAAACATTGAATGTTTTCAAAATGAACTTTTAATTGAAAAATATCTTTACGGTTGACATCACAATAGTTAGGCTTGGAAGCATTACAATTTGAAAGTCTTAGATCAAATTCTACTCAGAGTACGAAGGATAGTGGAATGGATTATAGCGAGTGGCTTCTTCGTTTTTTCTTTTTTTTATCGATGAATTTGAATCTTATAAAGTGTAAACAAGTGAGAAAAATAAGATTTATTTATTTATTTTCATTTGAAAAGAGTCAAGTTTACAAGATATTTCAATGTAACCTAAATATGGATATATTATTACATTTTCATTTTACTTGTCTTCTCACTTCAATCAGTAAAGTCACTGAATATAATACGTCAATTCCTCTCATATATTTTCCGGTCCTTCCTAACAATATAGAATATGATCCAAAACCTTCGAATCAGAATGTCTCCAAGCTTTAAAGAAAATGTTTTAAAATTAAATCGGCCCTTAAATAGATATATTAATAGGCAGTAGTTTATATATTATTGATTTACTTATGGTGGAATTGTAATTGAACTGGTATTAATTAAATATATATTATAATAAACTCATAATATATAAGTAAATTTAGGTAAAACTTTAATTTAACATAAATACTATATGTCATGCCAGATAAAATCTTTATAATAAATAGTTAAATAATACCAACTCATACATGAATTTCACATATAAGCCTTTAATTTATTTATTTAAAAATATTTAGAATATTTCCTTAAAATTAAAAATTATCAAAAGCAATTTTTTTAATACTATCAAATATGTAGATTAATTGATTTGAAATTATTTTAATTTAATAAATAATTTTGAATTGAGTAATAGATATATAATTGTGTTAAATATTTAAAAGACAAAGTTTTATCATTTACTGTAAATTTACTTACTTAAGTAAAACTATTTTTTTGTAAATCATACATATAGTCTTGTAAAAAAAAAAAAAAAAATTCAGTACGTACTCTTACTTGATTTTGGTTGGTTCTTGACTAAATTTTTAACCCACCCCTTTCCTAAGCTATTCAGACTAATAACCAAATTAATTCCTTTTCCAACTGGTTAAACAAATCAGTCTGGTCTATTTTTAAAACTGTGTTTAAAGATATGTCCTATTTAATATAGTTCCCTTTTGAAGAAACTGTTCAATGTAAATTGACATTACCACCGATTTATGCTCTTAGAAAAGTTGAACTAATATAATGCAAAGAAGTAATTCACCTTCCCCTGCACATTCGCTGCATTGAGTGCAACCATCCTAAATCAAGTGAAGGAAGCAAAAGTTTAGAATATATAACTTATATTTTGTGTATTTGACATTCAAGAATTCATTGAACAAGTAAAGACAGTGCTCTAGCTTTTCACCGTCATGAAGTTAATTAATATATATATATATAAATTAAAACCAAAAGCTCAATCATATTCCTTCACTTTTGTCAATTGATATATTAACCCAAAGCAAACAAAATTATACTTTAGAAATCGATCAATTCTAGGGGAAGGGAATAATATACTCTTTAATTTGTTGCGAAATTAATGGAAGGGACATGGGTTAAGCCAGTTAATGAGCGAAACGAAGACAGAATGAATGCTATCTGACTTGTTAATTTAATTGTGGCGCACCTCCAAACTTCAAAGAACTAAAAATCTAGAACAAATACCAAAAATCAATTAACTGATGTTTTAAGGTGATTTAAAAAAATCTTTCATACATCCAAAAACGTACAAATTTATGTATATATGTATGTGTATCGGTCATTTTCTTTGTGAAATGGACAACTCTTTTTAAGAAAGTTCTCTTATGCTTAGGGTTAGTTGCAACAGATTAAAATTGTTTGCCGTTCAAACCTATACAATAGTCTTTTAAATAGATATCTGTTGACCGTCTCAATATGTTATGAAAATATTGATTAATAGTATTGAAAATGTTTATCAATTCTATCACATTTTTCTAAAATAATATATCGATAATTTTCTATTACCAAAAAGCTTTGTGTGTCAATCTTTTGGAACTGTTTCTTATATAAGGGTAGAGTAATCCTAGTACATGTTATTTTCATTAAGAATATTTTTTCAGCCGTTGATCGAAAAAATGTACCCGTCATTTTCTCAGAATTGTTTTGAATGGCCATGTCAAGAAAACAGATATTGAATAGAGCAGGAGAAGAGCGAGGAGAGAGGGAGCCGGCGGCTCACTGAATAATTTGAAGTATGCATGAATCTTGAAAGGCAGGCATACATTTTCTTTTTTGAAAACAAAAGAAAATGCATCCATTACACCATGATGATCAAGTTGGAGTATATCATTAGAAAATTCAAACCTAGAGCGATTGTTCTTTATTACACTTGGGATTTTGGTTAAGCAAAATATTTTATTTATATAGAGACATTGGGATCTGTTTAATTTTAATGTTTTATTTCCTATAAATAATTACAGAAGTGTTCAATTTGTTTGTATTTTTCTCATTTTTAAATATTTGCATCAGAAACAAAAAAATACAGTTACGTTTTTTTTTTTTACAAATTTTTTAAAAGGTTTTCAAATAAATTTTTTACTTTCTTAAAATTTAATATTTTTAATAATTAATTAATCTTAACTATTCAATTTTTATAAAATAAATTGGATAATAAAGTTACTCTCAAATAACTTGATCTCTCTATATATAAATGATTAAAATAAAAAAATTTATTCTAAATATATATTTATAAACCTAATTGATAGTCAAGATATGATAAGATAAACCTATTTATGATCAATTGTTTAGTTTTAACATTAGATATCATTAGGAATGACAAATTTTTTATATCTGCTGCTGGTATCTATCTAACCTTATGAATTTTGATGAAGAATACTCATTTTAACTAGATATGGATACAGACATAAATATTATTTGAGATTTTAAAATATGAACAGAAATAAATATCTAATTATTCATCTTACGTACGTATTTATATTTGTGTTTGAAAAATTAGTTATTATATTTTTTTTTATTTAACTTTTTATGAGATTCGACATTTTTTTAATTATAATGAATTAAATTTATATTATAAATCAATATATTTTTATAGTTTATTTAATTTAATGATATATAAAATTAATTTTAAATTTAAATTTAGTAAAAGAATATATAAATATATTATTAAAATAATAATTATTTTAATGGATAAGAATAAGGATGGAGTAAGTATTCTCAACCGCTAACAGGATATGGGAACAGGTCAAAAAACATTATCCCCATCGAGAGTTGGATACGGGATTAGATACCATGATGGGAAACAACCTATACATTCTTCTTCCGCCCTGTTGTCATGATTATTTACTTATTTAATATCTATCTTATTATATTAGTACAATGTATTTCTTATAATAAAGAAGAATTGGATTAAAAAGTAATAAGATGAATAGTTATTCTCTCTCCCTCCCCTCTTATCATCACCTATCATCTTCAATATTAACATTATCACTACAATAATTATTATCATTATTTTGTAATTATTATTATTATTATCATCATTATCGTTATTATCACGATCACTTTGATATATCATTATCATAATTATTATCTTCATTGTTGTTGTACCATCGCTATCACATTTTGCTACTATGATTATCATTATCATTGTCAATATTATCACCATTATCAAAATAGTCATCATTATAATCATTATTACTATCATCATGATTATCACTATTATTATAATAACTATCATTATCATTACTATCACTATTATCATGATTGTCACCAATATCAAAATAGTCATCATTCATCATTATCTAATTTATATTAAATACAAAATAAAATAATAAAATAATACTATTTGAAGTGTAATTATATATATTAAAGTTTATAAAATTATTATCCCATCATATTTTTATTCTACTTTTATAATATGTCATCTTATATAGTAAATTATATAAACATCAACTAAGATTTTATGAAATCATATAAATATTCTTGTTATTTTTTATTTTTTCAATAATCCTGTTTAATTTTTAAAAATATATATTTATAATTCTTATATTTTATCCTAACATCTCATCTTTTAATGTTTATAAACATTACTTACACGCTCTTATATACTATATTAACAATCTTTATAATAAAATAATTATAATAATTAAAAAAAATAATATTTATATAATTTTATAAAATTTTAAAAATATTTATATAATTTACTCTATCTTATATTATTTTATTATATCTTATCCACCAAATTAATTGACGATGGTGAAGTACATTAATATAATCACCCAATTCCTCTCGTCAATTTTGCTATCCTTCCTAACTATAAATTCTGATCTAAAAACTCCGAATTGAAATGCCACCAGCCTAATTATTGTGGTGTCTCTTGAAAACTATTTCAAAATCGAATAAATCATTAAATAGTTGGAGGCATTAATTTACATGTTTTCTTTGTATCTTTAAAGGGAGTAATTAACTTTCTGTTTAAAATTAAAATATTAATAATATTTTATTGTAACATATTTAATATACATTAAATATATTATTTATATTTATATATTAACTAAAAAATCTTATTGATACAAGTTAATAATTT
>JAMLFT010009887.1:0-12326 GCA_026544285.1 Pachyrhizus erosus
ATTATTAAGACAATTATTTAATAATTCTAAATGTGATCCAAAAACAATAAACTTACACTCAATCCCACCAAGAGGTATTAAATTTCTCATCTTTAGCATTTGTCTCTCTTAGATACCTTTATCCTTAAGAAACTCATATCAACCTAAAGCAAGGGAATGTTCATTTATTTTGCATCTTCTTCTCTTGCAAATTTTACCTTCAAAATTGTTACCCTTCTCATCAATTAAACATATGTGTGCATTCATGTTTTATATTAACTTATAAATACTTATAAATATATAATTATTTACTAATATAGGCATTAAATATTATTTATTCATTTTGATATTTAAAACAATTAATTATTAAATTAATATCAAAATTAATAATTAATGATCATTCAATTACTAATTAACTCTAATTACATTAAATTAAATTTTCTTAATTACATAAAATTAAATAATCACGTTATCCTTAAATTAAGATCCATGTAATTGATTATAGACTATCAATGAGAATGCAAACTAAAATATTAAGAATTTTTAATTGATTATGCAGTCAAGGATCTTTTATTTTCTTTTAGTTAACACTCAAACTTTTTAATTAACATTAAATAAAGATATATATTCAAATTATACATTAAAATTATTTTGTAAACTTTGCGAATTAAAAGTTTTAAATATCTATATATTTTACATATTAATTTAGTTTGGACCTGAAATTAGTTAGAGACTATCCTTCTATAGTTTTAAAGATTTTTAATAAATTATTTAAATAAAATATTTTAATTTTATGTAAACAGAAAAATTGGAAAATAATATATTAAAATTTTAATTAAATTCAAAATTATCCTTCCCAAGTATTTAATTTTTACTAAGAATAATGTATCAAATGAGAAAATCTTTTAAAATTAATTTTACTTTAACCATTAAATCGAAATTTAAAAGATAAAAATTGCTACATATAATTAAACTTTTCTAAGAATGGTTTTTTTATGTAATTATTGTGATGCAAGTAATTCATGCATTGAAAAAATGTTTATTGAAAAGGATTAAATTTTTAAATAAAATATTGATATTTCGATAGATTACTACTTATTTTTTGCTCAAATATATTTTGGGTTAAAACAAATTTGTATTGCATATAATTGTTGCTAATTCAAATTAAATTAGTAGTAAAAGTTGTCACCTCTTAAAAACAAGTTAGGATTAAATGAAATAGATATAATTTAGAGAGATATAAATTTTACTTTTTATATTTAGAAGAGATTAGATTCTACATCCAATAGAAGATACTATTTATTAAGACTATAATATGGTTTGAATATATTTAATATAATTATTGTTAAATTGTATTTGAATATAATTTTGAAACTATAATTGAGCAAAAGTGAAACTAAAAAGAATATTTTAATGATTTAATTATATTTTATAAACAATAACATGATTGTATGATTTAATTATGTCCTTTTTGTAGAAGTAATGAAAAAACTTTGATTCATACTATATTTTGGTGTCAACATGTAGATGATACGAATTTGAGTTAAGAATCTTGAAAATAGGTAAAAAAAATAGAAATAAAAACTTGACTTTAATCACCACCTACTAATAAAATTAAAGTTATTAAATAAGTGTGACCCTAACCATGATATAAAAGGAAAATTCTCCTAAAAAATACTTAATTTATTTAAATTTATTTGTCTCTTTTAAATAAGTTCTTATTTATAGGAAATTAGAAAAACAAAAATAAATTCTAAACAAATTCTAAACAAATCATAATCTTGTTTGAAAAGATAAAATAAGATTAAGATCCTATTAAAAAAATAAACATTAAGATAATATATCTTAATAATAAATATTAAATATCTCAATTAATTTCTTATCATTTTTTAACCATGATCTTCCTGTTGGTACAAACAATTGTTAGACTGATTTTTGTCACGTTCATATCATTCCCTTCCTCTTCAAAGTGATTTATCTTCAAATCAAGTTTAGCCTAATTTGCATTATTGATTTTAAGTCATTCTCTAATTGACTTTATCCCTTTTAAAACTTTGATAGATCATCTAAGTATCTCATATAAGATTTGAAGTCTTATAAAAATCATATTTCTTTTGATAATTTTGATTTTATCATTAGGTCACGATTAGAATTAAGTTGTTAATTCTATCATTTTACCATATTTTTAACTCGAATTTATATCAGTAGAGGAGATTTGGAATGTTTGCTAATAATAGATGGATATTAAAATGGTTCTTCCAGTTACGGTGGAGATGCATTTTCTACAACACTCATTGTTGTCCGGGAACAAAACAATAAATGTAAGGTGGAGGATTGTATGGTACGGGATAGCTTGGGGTTCTTTGCGATAACAGAAATAATAGTGTTTTTAGGAAAATCTTCCACAAAAACATATTATTATTCAGGAAATAATGTATCAAATGTGGACTTGGATAAGGAATTTTAATACATCTTTTGATTATTCCTCTGTTCAATGGTGGTGCAATCTGGGTGCATGTTTGAGAGGCTAGCTTGAAGCTCTTTTCAAATATAATTAAGTCACTGGAGGCTATTGAAGATGCATGGGTGGGTGACAATCAAAATACAGTGATCTGTTGCAGTGGATATGCATGTATACCTTGCAGTTACTGACTGGTATATGGACACTGTGATGGATGCCTAACTGCTTCAAGTTAATGGGTGTAGCTATAAACACTGCTACTCTCTTTTTCTCAAATAAGTATTTAAAAAATAATATTTATTAAAAGATAATTTTATTAAAATATTTTTATTTTTTTTAATTTCAATAAATATACTAACTGATTCTTATTATAATATTTAAATTAAAAATATAATTTATTCTTTTTTATAAAATCCAATCTAAGATATCATTTGTGTTAATTATTTTTTTACAAAAATATCTTTCATTAAAGTTAGTTCTATAATGATGTGATAATAGAATAAACATGTCTCATTAATGTTGATTAGTTTTGTTTAAAAAATAATTTTAAAAAAATATATTAATTTAAGATAAATTTAATATTTTAAATTAAATTAATCAAATATTTTAATCTTGATAAATTATACCTTATAATAAAGATAAAAAATAATAATATTTTATTAAAAATTGAAAACATCAATACTTTTAAGATATTATTTTAACATTAAAATTGTAACAATTTTAGAACACAAGAAGTTCATCAATTACTATATTTGGTTCAACTAAAAATTAAAACAATAAAAATGAATGGAAAGAAAAGGATGGATCAATTACTGCTTCCATTGTTTCGTTATGATAAAATTAAGAGAGGAAATATTAATGATGTGGCCCATTTAAAAATTTGTTTTCATGCATTTTGGAAATAAAGAAGAGGAAAAGCTTGAATTTATAAAAAAAAATATTGAAAAGCCGTTGATCTAATTATTTTATACTCTTCATCATAGTCACCTTCTTATTTACAATCTCATTTTATGTTTACACTTGTAAGACAAAAACGCTTTTCTTCTTTATTATGCAGATTTTATTTTATTTTGTACTTCTTATTTCTCTTTTGTTTACTTCTTATCTCTCTCTGATTTTGTTTTACTTCTTATCTTCTTTTTTTTTGAGACCTTCTCTTCTTCCAACTCAACTTTATCTTTTTTGTGTCCTTCTGTGTAAGGAATTTTGTCTTTTTTTTTTTGTCATTTTATACCTAGGTGTTTTGATCTTTATCTAATATTTATTTTTTTAGTTTAGAAAATATTTTAAATTTCATATAAACATGTGCAATGAAAACCAAAGAGTAATTTGGCATCTTGGTCTCGAGTATATTTGTGCATTATCAGGTACAAAAGTTATTAATTTTATCATTTGTGGAACAATTTTGAACTCTTGTTTAGACATGTTTACTGCATTATTTCTTCTCATTATTTTTTTTTTTAGATTTTTATTAGAATTAACATTACGTTTGTGTTAATTACAACAGAGGATTTTTCATTCCATGAATTTTTCTCTTTATGATATAAGTTGTCCTTGATTAATAGGAATCATATTGTTGGCAGCAATATGTCATTTTGTTACATAAATTTTCACATGGATATTATTTGACCAAGTCCGTGTGAATTTGTTTTTAAGTTTTATTCTATTCCCAATTTTAAGGCGTTTATTAGTTGATTGGATTTTGAAATAAATTGGTGATCTTTAATTTGAGATAGATTTTATAAGAAATTGGATATTACTTTCTTCCAGTGTGGTTTATTTTATTTTTTTATTATTTTATATTTCTAATTATTTTTTTCATAACCTAGTTTTTTTTTAATTAGGTATAAATATAGATAACTATTATATATATGTAAGGTCCAAAGAGGATTAAATATTTATAATGAGTTAGACAGTGTAAAAGAGTTTTAAAACAAACACATTAAGAAAAAAAAACTTCCAAATCCAATCATTTTAGATATTGGTTGGTTTCTTATTTTTTTTTATTATATTATGATGTACTCTTTTACTTATTTTATTATGTTTTAAAAATATGTTCAAATTTATTTATCTATATTGAGTCTATTTATTCAAAGTTGACATTTTGATAAATATGAACTTTTCTTATATTAAAGAAGAAAATTTTGGTGTTGCACTTTGTTAAGGCAAACAATGAATCAGGTCTTAAAAATTTATTTTAAGGTTACAAATAATAAGTAAGTATTATCATTTGAGACAATCAGACGAATTATATGATAGTTTATTTAAACAGATCATTTATCTATTGTTTGAAAATTTTAGTATAATATATTATTTATTTTATACGATAAATAATTTAAATTTAATTAATAATTTTTTATCCCTTCAAAAATCGTATTTTAATAAAGTTTGTTCATAACAAAAAAATTCATACTTAACTTTTAATATTTAATAAGAGAATACAAAAGAAGATAAATATATTGTGTTATCAACAAATTAAATAACTAATTGATGAAAAGAAGATAAACATATTATATTATCAATAAATTAAGTGATTAATTAATGAAAAGAAGATAAATATATTGCGTTATTAATATATTTAAAAATTAAACTAATGTAGGAGGTCTATTTAGAACGAAAAAAAAAAAAAAAAGAATGTCATTAACAAACCCATACGGGAAACATGAAGACAAAGCCCATTTTTAATAGACCCATTTTATTGATCCAGAAAAGAGAGAACAATTAATGAACCAGGTAGCGTGGTGTGCTCATGATATCTATTTACTATTTTAGAAAAATAATAAATAACAAAAAATAAAAATAAAAAATAATTTTTAATTAAATATATAATTTTAAATTTATTATTTAATTATTATTAGAATTTAAATTATTTAGCTATTAAATTAATAAATTTATATTTTTAAAATTATAAAAATAAGGGTATAATAATAAAATATAATATATACATATATATATATACGTAACATTATATGATATGTATATATATTGTATATATACTATAACAAAAAAAATGTAAAAAAAAGTAATGGGACAAAAAGGTATAGGCACATAATTATATAATCGTTTCCGTCTTTGTTTTAAAAAAATTAGGTAATGCTTCGATTTGGTAAAAAAGTGTAATATTATTCTTTTTCTGTTTTATTATTTTGTTAATCACATATTTATAAAATTTATTTCAATAAAGATAAATGCTTACCTATTTAACATTTTTTTAAAAATTAAAAAATATTATTAATTTTAAATAATAAAAATTATTTCAAAATATTTGAATGCTGTTTTACTGTATGAATAAAATCATAAGGCCAAATTAGTTTATAAATATATATATGGTTAATTAGATTATTTTTTGAAAAAAATAATATAAAAATTAATTTAAATGATGAAATATACTAAAAAAAAACTTTGAACATAACTTTATTATTTAAAGACTAACTTAAGTAAAATTATACTTTAGTGATTAATTTAATTATGTATTTTTATGTATAACGGATTTTTTTAATCTTACTCTCAATAAATACACATTTCAATCATATAATCAACAACTCTTTTTTATTTTATTTTATAAAAGTGCTAATATTTTAAATTTAATATTAAATATTAAGGTTTTTTTAGAAAAAAAAAACCATTTTATCATATACAAGTATTTATTTTTTTATACAGAAATAAAAATAGGTATATAACTAGTATTTATCTCACATCCATTACTTTTTTTACAATTTTTTTTTATTTTGTTATAGCATGTGTATAATATATATACATACCTATATAATGTAAGATATATATTAAAGATTTTAATGTTATACTTTTATTGTTTTATAATTTTTAAAAATATAAATTGATTATTTTAATAGTTAAAACTTTAAATTTTAATAATAAATAATAAACTTAAAATTATATATTTAAATAAAAATATAATTTATTCTTAAGTTTTTCATTTTTGATATTTATTAATTTTTATATATTATTTAAATTAAAATATAAATATTAATATAATATATAATTTATTTAAAACATAAAAATAAATTAAAATTATAAAAGAATGTAGCAGTTACCTTGAGTTTTTTTAAATTTAATAAAACTTTACAAAAATAAAAATAAACACTAAAATTTTAAATTTAAACTCGTTCTGTCTTTTGTGAATATAAGAATTAAAATAATTAAATTTATTTCTAACTTACTTCATTGTGATGTCTATTAAAAAATCTTATAATTTAATAATATATTTTAATGATTACTTATAATAAATATTATTTTTATATATTTTTTCTCTTTAAATAAGTTATTATTTAAAATTAAAGTTATTCTACATTTTTAATTCCTAAAGTATTTTGAATATTGAATATTTCTTTGAAGTAAAAAAAGTTATAGAAAAATCATTCCAATAAGTATATTAACTTTTTAAAGTCTGTATAATTAAATAATAAATTTACTTTGTTATTTTTAGATATTAATTTTAATAGTTTGTAACATAGTATGTTTTCTTCTCATGAGACAAACATAATACTAAATACCTATTTATATAAGTACTAATGTAATATAAATTATTTATTAAAAATGAAATAATAATTTATTTTTAATAGTATTTTATTTCAATATTTTTTATTTAATTTTACTATTTTTCACATTTTAAAATTTCAAAATATCGTTTATAAACTATACAAATATAAAATTAATATTTCTTTTATTTACAATAAAATTAAAAAATAATTAAATAATTTTATTAATTCACATTCCAAATTTATAAAAAAATTTAAATTTAACATAAGTTAAATAGTTTTAAAAAAATTTAACATCAATCTCTCATATAATTTTTATTTATATTTTAAACATCAAATATATATTTTTTTTTAATACTCTCACTCTTTTCAGTTTTTTAAAACTTAAATCATTAATTATGTTTAACTCCATATATAATTTTAATTTTATAAAAAGATTGGATAAAATATGATTTTGATAAGTCAATTTATCTTTATTTTTGCTTAAATTTTTTTATATTTTTTTATTATTTTTACCTTCACATAAACTATTATATTTTTTAATTTCTAACATTAATTTTAATTTTTAAGTAATGATATAATAAATATAATTTGTATTAAGAATTTTTTATAAGTTTTCATGTAATTTTTAACCACATCAATTTTTAAAAAAAAAACTTAGTCGTTAAATTTTTTAAAACTATAAAAAATGTTACAAAAATAAATATTTAAACAAAAAACTTATAATAGTCATTATCAAAATTTTGAAATAAAATTTTTCAAACAAATTTTATGTTTATCACATTATTATTTAATTATTAAAATTAATATAAGAGATGAAAAATAAAATAATTTATAAGAGAATAAAAATAAAATAAAAATTATAAATAACTAAAAATCAAAATCAAAATCATATTTTACTTAAAAAAAAAAAACTTAAAACTTAGTCGTTCTGGTTCTAAAACGTGTGACATTCTCTTCTGATTCCCAAAGCAAGCTCACACTGCCTCTGCCCGCCGCTTTTTCATTACTGCAATTTTTTGTCCATACTACTTTCAAGGCTTCTTTTCAAAGAATTTGGTTAGTATAATCTTTTTTCAATTTTCACTAAACTATGCAACAAAAACACATCTAACTACTTAATTGCTACATACGGAAACAATAGTGGGTAATTCCGTGGAATGAAGTCATCCAAATTAAAGGTAAAATGCAATTAAATATCACATTTCCATTTTTTTTTCACAGTTCAGTCATATCATTAGTCTTTAATGACGAAGACCAGTTTCTCTTAGAAAGAAGATAATGAAGATGTTTCTTCTTAAATAAACTTTTGACTCTAGATAACTTTTTATTTTTATTTTTAATGTTTATTAACAATTACTAGTATTAGTGTTGTATGACATAATAATTTAAAAATTTAACATGATAATTATATATATATATATATATATATATATTATAAATTATTTAAATTTTTATTGGTTAAAAAAGTTTATAACATTAGATTAATTGATAAAAAAATTATATATAACTATTTTATTATCAATTTTTTATTTATTTATCCATTATTAGTTAATGTTAATTTTATTGTTTGATGATAAAGATTAAAATAAAAAAAATAAAATTTATAAAATTTAAGAATAAAATTAAAAATATTATATTTTATAGAAATAAAAAAATTATTCAAGTCTTAGAATAATTATGTGTTTATATATGTCTTTTGATGATGGTGACAAATACGAGTATGGTTTTGGTGATTCTTTGATTTGTCCCGTCTCTAATAGAAAAAGATGGCTGCGGGACACATTTTAGAATTAGGAGGGGCTCCTCTGCATCATTTCCCTGTCCAATTTATGTTCCAATGGCATTCATCCTTATCTATTTCCTTCAGGCGACTTTGTTGGAATCGTGATTTTGTAATTTATTTATTTGTTTAAGATTATTATATTAATCTAATGATTTAGAGTTTTTGTTTGTTTTAAAATATATTTTATTCAATTATTAATTTAATTTTTATACATTTACATTTTAAAACTATAAAAAAAAATATTATTGTCTGTGTAGATTAATTAATATAAAATTATTTCACTTTAATCATTAATTTCAAATATTATTAAAATTGTTATTTGTTATAAAAAAATAATAGTATAAAATTGTTAGAAATTTTTTATAAATATTAAACTCTCAATATTGTTTTTATTTTTATCATCAAAGAAATTCATGACAATTTAAGAATTATTACAAATTTTTTAATGATTTTTTATACAAATTATTAGTATTTTTTATATAATACAATTGAGTTAACAAAATTATCATGAACAATAAAATTTTCTGTCAAGACTATAGGTTTTAATAAAATAATTTTGAATTAATTAATCTATACATTTAGTAATATATTTTATGATTTTAAATATAACAAGTTATAAAAATAAATTAATAATTAAATTAAAAATATTTTTTAAACAAATAAAAAAAATATAATGATCTACAATGAAAAAAAGTTACCAAAGTCACCTTGTTTATTCCCGAGTTTGTTTTGTGTTTAGGACAACAATAGTGATATGACATCCATTGTTATTTTGTGCTTTACTACTCTTTCTTTCTATGGGTCTTTAGTCCTTTAATTTGGTCTCCTTTGGTTGAATTTATCTCACATAACCCATGAAAGTATCATCTCCATTGATTAGGTCATGAGTCCATCACCCCTCTAAGGGTATGATCATCATGTGGAATAAGACCTTAAACTCGTCTATCATTTGTATCTGAAGTGTTAGGAATTGTACGAGTGAACCATTTATCCTTAAACAAACACATACAAATATATATCATTCCTAACTAACGAATACTCTCATCTCACCACAATATGTCTAATTATAGATTCTACTCATTTTAGGGTCCTTCATAACCTCTAATACTACTAGCTCTAGGAAGAATTACACTAGCGTGTCAAAATAGTCTAATTCTATATTTTGGGACGACGATCAAGAGTACATATCTTGCACAGTACTAGGTCTAGGATACGTTTAACCAAATCTTGGTAATGTTCCGCTTTGTCTGGGACGCCAAGCTAGTTTCATGACACTCTTTTTACTCTGAGCGATTTACAATATGACACCTTATTTACCCCCAAGGACTCACCAAAGCCTCAGATACCTTTTGTGGTCAACCTATGCAATCTCCATTATTTTTTCACATTCACTAGAGATTTTGACCCATTCTACATTTCTCTTCACCAGTCATCAAACTTTCTTTAGCATTGATTTTTAATTTCAACAACATTGTCCTGTAATAACTTTTTTTCATTCTCACTTTACATGAGTAACACAAGTTTTCTTCAAATTTTGTCTTGTTAATTTCCCAACTCATCTTCTATCTCAGGTTTATTTGTGTAATTTAATGTCAACTTGAGACAATTACGTCATACAAATTTTTTTCTACTATTAGTAGAGACAACAAAATATCATCATATAACATAGGAACATTTACGATCATATTTAAACAAAATTCAAAACAATATATCAAAGATCTTAATCAGAATAACAAGAAAGGGCAAAACAATCTTTTTCCAATGTTTTTATCTTTTCTTTGTTTCTTTATTTCTTATCTTCCTTTCATTCTATTCCTCCAAGACCATATATTCATATATTTACCCTCCTAATTTAGTTTATTAGAATTAAAACTTTTTTTTCTTTTCACATCCCTTATTTACTATTCACACCTCCCTTCTTTACTCTTTGCACCCCTACTTTCACTAAACTCACCCCCTTGTTCTTCTTCTTCCTTAAACCCTCTTCTTTTCTTCTTCTCCTTCCTCTTTTAGAAATTTTGCATTTTATTTTCAACAATTTGGCTTCCTGTTCATAAAGCTTATATGTATACCTAATTCAAATGAAAATTTTCAAACCATTTCGGACTGAAATTCAATAATTTGAAGGAGTATATATCCAGAACGAATGAAAAATTCTAACAGGGAACATGATTTTCAAATTTGAACCTACCTCAAAAATTTTAACTTCTGTTTCATATTTATTGACTTAAAACATCATTCCTAACTCTAGAGACATTCTTAATTCAATTTTAATGGGTCGGATTCTAGTTTGTAATTGAAAATTTGTTTCGAATCACAGTGAATATCACTGAATTCTAATTCTAATTCTCAGGTCAATTCTATGTCTAATTTTGATCCTATGATAAAATTAAAACAATCTGAAAGCTTCGGGTAACAGAAAAATCAAGAAAAAAGACTTCTCCTACCTTCAATATGTTTTTTTGGCGAAAATTTTAAAAACTCCGACGAAACTTCGATGAAGATGCGAATTCATGATTCTTCCCTTCTTTCTTTGAATTATTGGTACTAAAAGATAGCCTGGAACACAATGAAGCTCTCTGGGCAGAAATTTTAACAAAAAGCTTTGAATTCAAAGTAAATTGCCTAGCAAAATTTTCAAATGTTCCTCTATTTCTTCATCAACGTCGTTCTTTATACACTACGTTTCAACGCTCCTTTCTAGGCCTATTCGCTTCGTAGGCTTTAGGCAAATACAACAGGCAGGGTAGCAAAGCATGGATGCAGGACGACAAGGTTCAGAGTGAAAGGCTCGAGAAGAAAAAGTTGAGTGAACAACTTCATGGCAGCAATGAGTTTTAAAGGTAAGCTTATCTAGATTTAATTTTCATAAGTTTTCAACGATAGGCTTAACGATCAAATGAAAATCCCTATCTCCTACTAAACTCTCTCCATCTCCAAGTCTTGCCTTTCAAACTTGTCCTCCACATTTTTTTTACTCTGCTTTTATTTTTCTAATTTATTCACTTGCTATAGCTTGTATATTTTTATTGGGGTTATTTTCTTATCTAGGATGCCTAGCCCAACTGGTAGCGTGTTTGACTACCAATTTGGGGTCTTGGGTTCAATCCCAGCTTGCCCATTTTCTTTTTCTTTTTATTTTTTGTTTTAAAATTTAAAAATTATTATTTTTTATTTCTAATTTTTCTCAAAAATCTTATAATTTAATTTATATTTTTTTCTCCTGTTCCTATATTTTTCTTCCTCAAAATATTTATTTATTTTTATAAATCTATTTATTTTAATTTATTTGAATATTTATATATTTACAAGAATTCATTTTCTTATTTCTAAATTCAATTTATCAATTTTAAACAAGATGTTACAATGTCCACTTTGGAGTGATTTTTTTATTTTAAATTTTAAAATTTTTAAAATTTTAAATCAGTTTTAATTTTAAATTTTAATTTTTTAATTTTTAAAAGGTTGTTACAAATTAAAGATAAAATGAGTTAATAATTTTATCTTATCTTATTTCATTATAAAATGATATAATATAAAAAATTAGCACAAAAAAATGATAAACCTATTAAAAATAATAAAAATTAAAAAAGATCGGAAGAGC
>JAMLFT010009888.1:0-12325 GCA_026544285.1 Pachyrhizus erosus
TTTATAAAAATTATATGTAATTCAATAAAAACAATAATTTTATTATTTAAACATAATTTATATTATATTTTATCTTATTTATTATCTAGTGCACACTAAATACTAGATAGGATTAAGTTTATCTTATTTTTATCATATTTTATATTTTTATCGTATTCTTTTATCATCTTATATCATTAGCATTTTAGTGATTAAATATAATAAGATAAAATATATTAATATATAAAAATTTGTTAAAGAGAAAAAATTATAAATAAATTTTTCCATCTAAAATAAGGATAATTTTGATAATTTATTTTATAATTATTAAAAAGATAATTCTGCAAGCTTATCAATATTAACATGTTAATTATTTAAATTTAATACATACTATTAAATATCTTTAATATAGAAAATTAATGTAATTAAAATATTTTTATTTATAAATGACAATTAAAATTTATCATACTATAATTTATTATTAGCGTTAACACATAATATCTTCTGTAAAAGAAAAAAACATGATATTTATTTTAATAATTTTAATTAATACATCGTATTACTAAAAAAATTCACAGACAATATATTACTAAAAAATTCATATTATTAAAAAAATTATTGACAATTTAATTAACACTTTAAAAAAATAAATTATGCAACTAAATTAGTACATAGATCATTAATATACCCTCTATATATATATATATATACATACTTGAGTGTGTTTATTGTACACATTATTTTTTTACTCTTTTTTTTTCTCTTTTTATAATCTTTTATTGAACAAAAATTTCATTTTAGGATTGTTTTTATTCTTAATTCTTCTTTTTATTATTTATTTATGTACAATTATTTATAATATTTTGAATTTTTTTATTGTTCTTCTTCTTAATAACTATTTTACGTTTGATTTAAATTTTTTTTATTCTTACTTATTCTTTTTTTAAGATAACTCTGAGATAGAATATTTTATTGTTATTTTTCTTTTTAAATAATTACTTCAAACAAAAATAAATTGAATAAAAGACAGGAGTGCAAAGACATCATAATTTTTATAACGATTCCAACTATGTTAGCCCCCATGACCAAAACCAATCATTTAGAATACTTCCAAAATATTATTAAAAAGAAAAATAAATAAAAATAATCATGAAAAAATAAACAACAAAGTCCATGAAAGACCTACTTTATTACTATAAAATAGTGACTTTTTTTTCATTTTAAATCATTATTTTTAGGATAATTACTAGTTAAGTTCATGAATACAAACTCTTCTATCACTAATATAAACTTAATAAGTATAGATTAAATAAATATTAAAATTTCTGAAATTCTTTC
Source organism: Pachyrhizus erosus (assembly GCA_026544285.1). Classification (NCBI taxonomy): domain Eukaryota; kingdom Viridiplantae; phylum Streptophyta; class Magnoliopsida; order Fabales; family Fabaceae; genus Pachyrhizus; species Pachyrhizus erosus. Next base: position 1,318 of record JAMLFT010009888.1, read on the forward strand.
ATGAATCAATTTCAAAATTTCTTTCATGTATAAATATATAGTGAAACATGAATTTCTTTTAAATAAAATATTTTATTCATGTAAACAAGATTGAAAATAAATATTTACCTACACTGATTAATATATAAATCAATCAATAAATATTTATATATTGAGAATTCTATATTATAATAATAAAAATACTATAACTATATATATTTAATTTATTTTAATGAAAATTATTTGATTATTTGATATAATAAAATATTTAAAATTATAAAATATGATACTTTAATAATTGATAAATAATATAAATTTTGACAAAACAAATAATATGAATCTTTCAACCCAAATTAAGAAAAATCACAGATATTTTTTTCAAATTACTATATTTAATCTTTAAATACATAATGTTAAAATTAAAAACAAATTGTATTAACACTTCAAAAAAAAAAATGAAACTATGCAGACAAATTAGTTGTGGTACATAAATTCTTATTAAGTCAATATATATTACCTAGGATACCGGTTAAAAACTTAAAAGAAAAAAAAAGTTTTATTAAAAATTGTGTGAAAATATAATTCAAAATCATAAAAGATTATATTTTTATGTATCCAATAAAATTTTTCTTCTTTTACTTTCTAAAGGAAACTGGTTAGCATTTGTCATTATTAAATATATTTAAACTTGAAAAAGAAACACATGATGTATGAGAATATATTTAATAAATATTAAAATTATAAAAATTCAATAAGCATTATAAATATGTTAAACTGTATTGTTTAAAAGAAGTTTTCTTTAGCATAAAGCTGGAGTATGTTATTGCTTTAAAAAATTAAAAAATCATTAATAAAATATAAACAAAAAATAATATATTTTTATTTACCTTGAATTAGTTTTTTTTTTCTCTTATTTAAAATCAAACTGAATCAAAATGAATTGAATCTATTGAAAATTTTAAAAATAAACAAACTATTTATGTATTAAGAATTTTATATTATGATAACAAAATATTATAAAAGTTTATATTTAATTTATTTTAACAGAAATTATTTTTTATAATAAAGTATTAGAAATGATTAAATATTAAAATATTTTTTAACGTATATAGTTATTTTAGATATATAAAGCTATAAACATAACAAATAATTGTTTCAATAAGTGATCGATGATATGAATTTTAACAAAACAGAATTTACCGAAAAATCAGCAAACAGAATTGTATGCACATGATGAATGCAGATGTTTATGTTTGAAAAACATAAGTAATGTTAATATTGATAAGAATATATACAGATAATAATAATAGTTATATACAAATATAATAAATAATAGTGAATATTATATGCCTATTCAACAAAAAAAAAAATTGTAACTAAAAAAACAAAAAAAATGACAGTGCAAATTGTGTAAACTGCAAAGTACGATGATCAACACGAGAATTTTACTAAACAAACAGTAAAATTAGACAAATTATGCATCTAATACAATAGCTACAGGGTTATAGTACATGAAATATATTACGGATTTATCAATTGACTAACTCAAACAGTAAAATTAGACAAACTATGCACATAGAACAATAGCTAATTTTAAACCATCTCGCACTTTCAAATGATTAGAATAATACTTTATCAACAAAAAATTATTTATTTTTTCAAAACAATTTTTTTTGTCTCTTTTATTTTTAAATTTATATATCGTATTGTTAATAAAATAATATTTTAAAAATATTTTATGTGTTTAATAAAAAAAAAATAATGAGTAAAATAAGGAGTGTTTTTTTTTATAAATATTTATTAAATTTTGAATATTTATAAATATCCATCTTCCTTTATTTTTTTATAAGATGAATGTAATTTTAATGTAATTTAAAGAAAAAAAATACTTGTATGAGTAAAATTAAAATTAATTGCCAATGTACATATTTATATTTATAGTATATATTGCAGTGACTAAAATATTACTGGTAATTTATTAAAAAAGAATGGAGGAGCTGAAAGGTGAGATCCGTGTCAAGGAACGTGTATTGGAGGGAAATAGATTTGGTGACAGAGTTTGAGTTGTTGGATGGTTGAAATTTTAATTTTGAAGTGTGTTTTGTTGCTTAATTTGTGGAGAAGGAAATCGTAGCCATACAATGTGGATCTAATGAGTCGAAATTGAGTGAGTAGGTGAATAAGTTATTTGGTTTGGCGCAGGGAATAGAATCCTGAATCCTGTTTGGTCTTACTTGGGAGTGGCAGTGCACCTAATTTCATTGCATTTCAAATTCATGTAAGTTTTGATGCTTTGCATACATTACATACATTGACATTTTGGCAATTGTCATGGTTGCATCGCATCATATCATATATATAATTATGGTATGCCACCTTTTTCTCTCTCTCTCTCTCTCTCTCTCTCTTTCTGTTTTCTCAAGCTAGCTAGACCTAACAAACAAATAATCTAATCTTAATCCAATCCAATCAAATCTACGTGTTGTTGTTGCTTAAGCCCTATGTTATGCAATTCCTACTCTGTTTCTGTCATTCTGTTTGACATTACATTTTTAACAGCTCGGAGCATTTGTAGATCCGATTTTCTCTCTTTTCAGAACATCTCCTATCGGATTACACCTCCTTTACCCACATTTCGCAAATTCAAATTTTCATTTCATTTGGGGGATCTGGGTTAGGCAGTTCCTCCCCCCAAGTACAATCTGTCTGCATGTAGGTTTAATTTAATATAATATAATAGAATGAATGAATGAATGAATGAATTCTTTTCATTGGTTGCATTGCAATTGCAGCATACAAGTTTAAAGGCAAAGGAATAGGATAGGAGACAGGCACTCATAATAAAATTAAATTGATTGGGTTGTGTTATGGGTTGTATATGCTCCAAAGGAAAATCCGCAGACGAATATGTTGCTGAAAACCATGCGAAAGAATTGAAGGGCCATAGATCCTCTAACACCAAGCATTTGCATTTGCATATGCATTTGGGGAGGAGAAGAGTAACAGAGAATGATGCTACGGCTCGCCTCATATCCAATGCAAATGGAAATGGAAATGGAACGGAAGGCTCCAACCCAGTTTCCTCGTACGAACACCACCATCAACATAAAGGGGACAAGAAGAATGCCAATGCCAACGCCAACGCCAACATGGTGGGAATGGTATTAGGGTCAACGGGACAAGGAGAGCAACCTAATAAGGTGTGTAGGGTATATAGTGTAACTCGAGGGGAAAGAGGAGCACAGGTTCTTGCTGGCTGGCCCTCTTGGCTCACTGCAGTTGCTGGCGAGGCCATTAGTGGTTGGATACCTCGCAGGGCTGATTCCTTTGAGAAGTTGGATAAGGCAAGTTCTCCATCATTGCTTTCTCTTTCTCTATTATTATTTCTTATTTATTATCTGCAAACATCTGCTAATCACATCTCTTTTAAAGCCTTTCTTAAGATTAATTACCAAACAAATTTTCCTGTCATACTGCAGATTGGCCAAGGAACTTATAGCAGTGTTTATAGAGCCCGTGATCTTGAAACAAATAAAATTGTTGCATTGAAGAAGGTTCGATTTGCTAACATGGATCCAGAAAGTGTTCGTTTTATGTCAAGGGAAATTATTGTACTCCGAAGACTTGATCATCCAAATGTTATGAAACTTGAAGGCATGATTACTTCAAGGGTTTCTGGTAGCTTGTACCTTATTTTTGAATATATGGACCATGATCTTGCAGGCCTTGCAGCAATACCCGGCATCAAGTTTACTGAAGCACAGGTACCTCAGCTGACATCTAATTATGCATCACATAGTCTTAGTCTAATTATGCATCACACAGTCCTAGTCTAATTATGCATCACACAGTCCTAGACGACAAACTTTCCGTCATTTACAACTGTAAAATTTGTCTTCCTAGCATTTAACTTTCAATTTATGTGACTTTTGTGTATATAAACTTGCATAGTGAGCCAGATTATTTTTGTAACGGACCTTGTGAGATCTCGAAAGTGTCTAGAATTTGTATAATTAATAGATGCATCAGACAAATTTTGAAGCCAGATATGGAATGGATTGCTAAATATCTGTTTATAACAAAAGCATCACTTTCTCGTTGATTGAATTTGATGAGTCAAAAGCTCTGTATCTGCTAGAGTCCTAGTGGCAACTTTTGAGCATCTTTTAAATGAAGGGGTTCACAAGGATTACAAAGACACTTTTAAGTCTTATGAATAGCTTATCTCACCATCTTGCAACATTCTCTAGCGGCTCTATAACTGTAAAGATCTCACTAACTGCCTTGGATGCTACACTTAGCTTGTATATCACGCAGCCAACTAACTTATTGATTGAAAATAGACAAGAAATTTGTTTAAAGCAAAGGAGAATGCTAACCAGTTGGGGCACTGGTTATGGAATCAAAAATAAAAAGTTTTCATAATAAAGTGTAACATCTACTGTTTCCAATACACCCCACCATGCTTTCAAATAAAACCTTTTTATTTATTGATTCCTTAACCAGTGGCCTTTGGGCACTTGTTAGCAGGACCCCAAAGCCAAAACCAGCATTAATCTTTTACCAAAGGGCCATATATTCGTTGCATCTGTTAGTATTTACAGCTTCAAAGTTTCATGTCAGATGTCTTATTTTGTTTCCTCATTAATTGACCTTTGGTTCTTGTTTCCACACTGGGACAATATTTTTTTTCATACTGCAGATCAAGTGTTACATGAAACAGCTTCTTCATGGTCTTGAGCATTGTCACAGTCGTGGTGTTATGCACCGTGATATCAAGGGCTCAAATCTTCTTCTTGACAGTAATGGCAATCTAAAAATTGGTGATTTTGGGCTTGCAACTTTGTTTCAGCCATCTCACGGGCAGCCTTTAACAAGTCGTGTAGTAACCTTGTGGTACCGACCACCTGAACTTTTACTTGGTGCTACAGATTATGGAGTTACTGTGGATTTGTGGAGTGCTGGATGTATTCTAGCAGAGTTGTTTGTTGGGAAGCCTATAATGCCTGGACGAACAGAGGTAGTATTCCTATTTTGTCCTGGATACATGCATTGTACATTTTATTGGACACCCTGAAGCCTTTACATGTGATACCTTGAGCATCCTAGCTTGATGAAATAAGTAAACTAATAGGTCCTTTTCTTTCACCTATGCATATTTGTATTGGAAGAGAGAGATTTATAGATTGATTAAGTGATGTAAAACTAGAAGAAACCAAAATGATCATCACATTTCTAACCTAATTTCCAAAATGGTAGTTTTATAGCCACTTGAGTTATCTGCAATTATGTTAAATTTGTCTCATTTGATGGTCTCATTGGTCTAGCATTTCTGATGGTCTCATTTGAAGTACTTAATTGTTAAATTTGTCACAGCTTTCTATGGTTTATTTAGGCGCTAAAATCTAGTAATATATCATTCTAGGTGGAGCAACTACATAAAATCTTCAAACTTTGTGGATCTCCATCTGAAGAATACTGGAAGAAGTCAAAGCTACCACATGCAACAGTTTTTAAACCCCAACAACCTTACAAACGTGTTGTTTCTCAGACATTCGAGGATATTCCTACATCTGCACTGAGCCTGTTGGAGATCCTTCTTGCTGTAGAACCAAAAGATCGAGGAACTGCATCTTTAGCACTTCAGCATGAGGTAATTATAAGTTCTATTTTGAGTGCAGTTCACACCGCAATTTGCCTCTGAACAGAATGCGTGTGTTACGCATCCTAGAATTTTAGTTGTGCTGGAACCTCAGAAGATTTTTTTCCCTGACTCTTTTTTCTTAGCCACTGACATTTTTCATGTCTAGTTCTTCACAGCAGTGCCACTTCCTTGTGATCCATCAACTTTGCCAAAGTACCCACCAAGTAAGGAGTTTGATGCCAAACTTCGTGAAGAGGAAGCTAAAAGGTATTCCTTCTTTGAATCATTTTATATCTGAGATTCACATGTGATTTTGTCATATCTGATTTTTGCATTATCTGCAACAATAGCACATTGTTTTGAACACCTTTCTATTGTGTGCTTTAATGATAATTTTTTTTTCCATTGATATGGTTAACTAAAATCTCAAGCAGAATGAGATTATAATTTTCAAAATCTACTGTGCAGTGACAAGAATGATAGAAAGGTTCTCCATTTCATTTTCTTTTTTTGTTCTCTCAGTATATTAATTTGCATAACCTTCAGCTAGTGTAATTAGAATCTGATTTTTTCTTCTTCTTTTTGAGATAGTGGCTTTGGCTTGATTTTTTTCTATAGCGATCCTTCGTATTTGTCTCTGTGTCACTCCTGTCACCCGTTTGTCTAATTTTAAGCAGACGAAGAGCAGCAAATAAAGGATATGAACATGAATCAGTTGGGAGAAATTTTAGAGAGTCCAAAGCTGTGCCAATACCTGATGCTAATGATGAGTTTCAGTCAACTATGGGGGTACTTCAAATCATAAACATAATGTTAATAGGCCTTCTTTTCATTCGAGTTATTTGGGTTTGCCTGATACACATTTTTCCATGCGATTTTTTCCCCCAGAGACAAGGACAGTGTAATTCTAAGTGCATAACTGAGAAGTACAATCCCGATGAGGATGGCGGTTATGGCTTCCCTCGTGAACCTGTAAAGTCAAGAGCATTCAATGTATTATCTCATTCTGGCCAGTCAATGCATCCAAGTGTATATGGATCCTCACGCAATATGAATATGAAAGAGGAAGATGTTCTCAATTGCCCTGATCATGGCTTTAGATCAAGAAAGTCTGAGTTGAGAACACAAAAATCCTATTGGCAAGGTAGCACTGCAAAATTGTCAAGATTTTCTAATTCAGTTGCAGTTCGAGGTGATTCACTGCTTGATATGAGTGGTGACTTTAGTGTGAATTCGCAGTGGCAAGAAGATCAATTTGGCATGAGATATAGCCATCAGGCTGATGGTGAGTCCAACCAATTGTTGGATGGACTCAAATCTTCACAGAAGAAGGACTTTCATCCTATTGGGAAGGATCGTGCTAAGGTAAATAAATTACTGATAAACTTTAACTTGGGTAATTGTTCAATTATTTTGGAGCCAGCATTACATAATCCTCTCAGAATGGGGAAAAAAATTAGTTTGCTGGGTATTAAGACTGGTCTTGATATAAAGATTTCCTTGCAATGCGGTTAATGTTAAGGAACCCAAGAATGTCGGTAGATATCTTCTCCTTGTATATTATATGTGTGTGTACTCACGATTAGCATAACACTGGAACCTGTATGAAACTTTCAGGAGAATGGTTCTTTTAGGTAATTAGTGTTTTATGCTCAATGATTATGGAGCTGTCAAGGAATTACTTGCTTTTGTTTATGATTGCAGGGCTGTGTTAACAAAAATGACCGCATGCACCAATCTGGACCATTGCTGGCTCCAGAGGATGATCTTGAAGAAATGCTTAAGGAACACGAAAGGAAAATCCAACAGGCTGTCCGCAAAGCTCGTTTAGGTAAGAACAAGACTAAAAAGGTTGATAGTGTGAATGGCCAAACTGAATCACTATTTCACCATGTGAAAAATCAAGAGTGACTTTGAAGAGGGTTTTGATGCATTTAATATGGGATGAGAACACATGAACACAAGATTGTGGCTATGATAATGCATTGCCAAGATAAATATTTCTTCTGGAAATTCATTAATTCTTGATGCCGATAGATGATGACCAATGCCCGTGGCGCTTCATCATACTTCTTCACATGGGATATTTATACTACCATGGAAGGTCTTGTACAGGGTTCTAACCGACAAACAGACATGTTTCAGGAAGGTGGATAGTTTATACTTTATAGAGCAAAAGAAATCCATGGCGATTGACTGTATAATAGTTTATGGTTTATTAAGTTAACACATCTGCAAGTTGTTTCATTGCCAGATGGCGAAGTCATTTCCATGGCATTACTTTGTACATCTGAAACTGATTTTCCCGAATTACATTTTCTCCATTTAATGCATAGGGTAGGCTAATCGGTTATTCAAGTTTGATATGCATGCATGTTCAAAGCTAGAAGAAATCATTAGGATAAGATATTTGGAAGGCTGAAGAAAGGCTTGCCTTTCCAAAAATAGTATTTCCATCACCATGGGTATGCATGTGAAATAATAAAACATTTACTACTAATTTACACGTGGTACCTTAATTTCTTGCTGGGACGATAAATATTTCTCCGTGCTAAAAAAAAAAAAAAAAAAGAGACCGAGATCTTAAGTCGTTCACAAAATTCACGATAAAAAAATGTTACGAATTCAATTTTAACTTTTGGTATGAAAAATGCGCCAACTTTTACTTGCAATCAAATTTTAACTTGAAACGTGCATATATAAGAGCCAAATTAACTAAAAACATGCGGGATGGAGTCCCTAGATAAACTATCAAGACTTTCCAGCGTGTTTATACATTTTGTCAGAAAGACTAAATAATCTTTGAAAATTTATTATACTGTCGTATTATTCTTTAAAATTAAAAATTTAAATACATCTATGAAACTTTACCTAAATTCTTAAAATTAATCATTCATTATTATTTTAGTTTCAAAATATATCACTTAGGTTACATTTTTTTAAAGTTTGTATTAATATAACTAATGAATTATGTTTTTAAAAATTTATTTGAGATACTCTTAATTTTAGATATTAATGTGAAGCACTATTAAATTTCAAGTACCAAATTAATGATTGAACAGCTACTTACTGTATTACGAATTCCGAACTATTTTAATGGAAGAAATTCGGAATTTCTAACCATCGTATGAACATTACATGATTATTAACTAGAACTAGAATATATGGCTATATTTTCCTCCCACCCCTCTTTCAGGGTTTTTTTAACATAAGCTTTAAGGCCACTTCCTTTGGTTTGAGCTCAACTCAATTCATTTATACCAAGACAAAGAAAAATAAATCTTATTTCACTGTACTTTCTATGCTTTCTTATTTGTGTTGCTCTAGAGGATTTTGGTCGTTAAGCAAAACCTTAAAATACGTTGAAAAGAGTTATCCTTCCATTGTACTTGGGAGTTGAATAATAAGAAGCAGAGTTTTGGTCTAGCTTGTCATCATTTGATTTGATGTTGTTAAGAGTGAGATTGAAGTGTTCCGTAATAAGAGTAGATTTAGTTTGTCAATCACGCCAAAGCAAACCGATTTGACGATTAAGCTCTTGACTGGAAGGGGGAGATAAAAAGAAATTCCACCAAATTTGCAGATGCAACAACCACTGTACAGTTTGCTTGATTCAGAATTCTGGCAGATCATTTGTCTTCATCAAAAATGGAACCGACCATCCATCCACTGGCACTGCACTGCATGTCTTTTCCCTTGGCGTCCACGCATTCTATTTTCCTCACTAACTTGAAACACCAAATATAACCCATCCGTGATCCTTGCAATTCCATACCTACACTACACCAAGTACCAACCACAGCCCAAAGAAAAAAGAAAGACAAGAGGAGTTGTTGAAGCATGAGGCCTAAAGCCCATCAACCCCTTAACTCGAAGCTCCTCATTCTAGGGGTCTTGGTTGCAATTGTCCTCCTCTTTGTGCTAAGATCAAACTTGTCGTCTACTTTGAACAAGAAGCAAGAGGCGTCTCAAAGTAGTTCAGAAGCATCTGAGTCTCATCCAGTGAGTTGCAAGAAGATCCCGGGTTCGGTGTCCCAAGCGCTGATCCACTACTCAACCTCAACCATAACCCCACAACAAACGCTGAAAGAGATATCAGTGTCAGCAAGGGTTTTGGAGAAGAAATCACCGTGCAATTTCCTGGTGTTCGGGTTGGGACATGACAGCCTGATGTGGAGTGCACTGAATCATGGGGGACGGACAATTTTCTTGGAAGAAGACGAGGCATGGGTTGAGCAAATAAGGAGGCGGTTTCCGATGCTAGAGTCGTACCACGTGAGGTACGATAGCAAGGTGAATGAGGCAGAGACTCTAATGGAGGTTGGGAGAGGAGCCGAGTGTACGGCAGTGGGAGACCCCAGATACTCAATTTGCCAGCTTGCTTTGAAGGGATTGCCTGCAATCGTTTACGAAACAAAGTGGGATTTGATAATGGTGGATGCGCCAACTGGATATTATGAGGATGCTCCAGGGAGGATGACTGCTATATACACTGCTGGGATGATGGCAAGGAACAGAGACAGTGGAGAGACCCATGTGTTTGTGCATGATGTCAACAGAGTGGTGGAAGATAAGTTCTCCAAGGCTTTCCTTTGTCACAAGTACATGAACAAACAGGAAGGCAGGTTGAGACACTTCATCATTCCTAGTTACAGGGACTTGGACAGGCCCTTTTGCCCTCCCTCCTAGTCCTACTAGCTCTAGCTACCTACTTAATTCATTCTCTCCACCCTTTTTTCTATTCTCTTCTCTCTCTATTCATTCAGAGTAAATAGAGTATTATTAGTATATGTTTATTAGACACATTTTGTACGTGCAATAAATCCTCCTTTTTTTTTTTCTATGATGCATGCACGCACGCACGCACGCACGTAATTAGTAATTAGTAATTAGTAATTAATAATTAGTTTTTCTCTTGGTCGCAGTCCTTATCATAAGTCAGATATTAAGATTAAATCTACAGTTACGATATTTTGGTTTAAGAATGCCACATTAATCACAAATAGTAGTAACATTTGCATTGATTAGTAATCTCGATCAAGGTCAGAGACAAATCATAGTAAGTTAGCAGTTTGTCACCTCAGCATCAGGCGTGCCTGCCTGGAGACTGGAGAGGAAAGAAGAGGAAGCAGTACTATAGGCACCATCGTCATTGCGGACAAACAACTTTTTATCCAAAATGAAAATGAAAAATACACTTTCCACGGAGTAATAAATAAATATATATCTATCAAACTTATATTAAAATACTTTTTATAAAATTATTATTTATTTATTTATATAACATTTTTTTTTCATTTTTCTATCATATTAACTTTCTTATTCTTCATTCTCTCTTTTTTTCATATATTCTTTTTATTGTATAATTTTCAGTATAAAAAATTA
>JAMLFT010009889.1:0-12324 GCA_026544285.1 Pachyrhizus erosus
AAATCAAAATTATGAATCTTTAAAAATTAAAAATTAAATATCTTTATTTTAAAAGGGATCACTAAAATTAAAATTAAACAAAATAAAAAAATTATAAATATTTTATTTAAAATAGTATGGTTGAATTTCTTATAAATTTTTTTTATACTTTTAGTCTAAAGTTGTTCAGTTTAAAATAAATATATATTTTAGAAATAACAAAATATAACTAGATTAAAATAAGGTGTTTTATTTGAAGGTTTAATCTGATTATTCATTTTATTATTTTTCTTCTCAAACATGTCAATAGAATGTTCATTTTCATCTTATATCACATTTTTGTTCACACAATACAATGTTCAATTCATGATAATCATTACATATCTTAAATTAGTAAATAGCATGATTTTTTTATAACTTTTTTTCATTTTTTCTTTAATGTTGTATCTTTGTTAACTAAAAAAATAAAATAAAATTATAATTGTAAGGTACAGTAAAAGAAAAAAAAAATAAAAAAGAGTATTAAAAATATTTAATAAGAGAATAAATAATAATAAAAAGGAAAATAAAACATTAATTTATCTATAATTTTTTCAATTTTTATCAATGATAATTATCTGCAAAAGAGTTAATAATAGGTAAAAAAAAACACTAAATAATAAGACGTGCAAGGGTGATAGAAGAAAAACAACAACAAAAAAAAGAATAATATATTAAACATAATTATTTTAATTAATTTAAATTTATATAATTATTTTGATTTAAAATAATTTTAATTAACTTAATTAAAACATATATTTGTTTAGTATAATTAATTTAATTATTTCAAATTATTATATATTTATTATAATTACTTTTATTATTATAGTTATATAATTTTATAAATTAAAAAATAGATAAAAAAATCTTTTAATTTTTTTTAATTACGTAAAAATTTATTGTTTAAACTTTTTTATTTTTATTATTATAAAGATTTGTAGATATAACTTATTAACTTATTTTTAAAAAAAAATATATATATATATAAATTAATAAATCTTACATACATTTCTTAACATACTCCTTTAAATAATATATACATATAATATAACAAAACTTATATCTTTATTTTAATTTCAATATTTAATATATTTTCACTTATAAAAAATTCAATCAATACAAATAAGCAATCTCGCTATACATAAATGTATAATATTATATGATTCTTGAGACCTTTATTCTTTCTTATATTCCTTTTCATTTAAATTACTTTCTTTTTATAAAGTGATAAATTTTATTTTCTTAACACACATATTATATATTATCATACGTTTTTAATATCAATTAACTATTTTAAAAAATATAATTAAATATTAAAATTAATGTTAAATATATATATTTTTTCAAATTGTTATTATATATAAAATTATTTTCACAACATATGAACAGTTTAACTTTTTAATATTTTTAATTTTAACTTAAATTTCAGTATTTTTAAAAATATTAATAATAATAATGTATCATAATATAAATATAATACATAATTGGTATGTTGAACCTTATTTATTTATTACAAATCCTAATTATAATATAATTTATATAGTTAAAAATATTTAACGGACAAATTAAAATATAAATATTAGTATAGAATTCGAATAAGTAAATATATTCTAAAATAAATAAATAAAATTGTAATTATGTACATCCTCGGTTGATTGATTGCAAAAAAAAAAGAAAAAGAAAAGAAAAGATGCGTTGATAAGTCTCGATCGATCCTTTCTGGAATATACTATGAAGAAAGGGGGCAGTGGAGAGTTGAGAATAAAGAAAAGAAGGAATTGCGCTGTGATTGGGGAATTTAGAATAATCAAATGGAGATGCAACAACTCCTCAGCATGGGCTTCCCGGATGAGTTAGCCGCCCAAGCCCTTGCCGCCACCGGTGGTAAATCCACCGTCAAAGCCACCGAATGGATCCTCACTCATAAATCTCACTCTAATTCTTCTCCCACATCCACATTTCAGCCTAAACTCGATCGTTTCTTCCAATCACATGAAGAAGTATATAAAGAACAAGAAGTAGACGAACCCTCCAAACGTCCCAAACCTTCTCATTCCCATTCACAACCACAGCAACAAAACTGGCCCTCTATCTTCTTCAAGACCTCTGACAAGAAACATACCAACCCTCACATTCACTTACCCTTGTACGAGCGTTTGCGCCCCATAACCCTCGACGACGTCGTTGGTCAGGACCATCTCCTCTCTCCCAATTCCCTTCTTCGCTCCTCAATCCAACGCAATCGCCTCCCTTCCATCCTTCTTTGGGGTCCACCCGGCACCGGTAAGACTACTATCGCTAAGGCTATCGTCAACTCCACAACTTCTAACTGTTACCGCTTTGTCTCCTTATCTGCCGTCACCAGCGGCGTTAAAGACTTACGTGTCACCGTTGATGAGGCCAGAAAACTCAGACTTAAATCCAACCAAACCACCGTTCTCTTCTTGGATGAGGTTCACAGGTTCAACAAGTCCCAACAGGACTCTTTCTTACCCATCATTGAAGATGGCAGCATTGTCTTCGTTGGGGCCACCACCGAGAACCCTTCTTTCCATTTGATCACGCCTCTCTTGTCTCGTTGTCGTGTCCTCACCCTTAACCCTCTCCAACCCCACCATATTGCCTTGCTTCTGAACCGTGCAGTCAGCGATACTCACAAAGGTTTGATGCAAAGCGTAGGTCTTCAAGTCCATGTTAACCAGGTTGTTGTTGATTTTATAACCAACAATTGTGATGGTGATGCTCGCGTCGCCTTGAATGCCTTGGAGATTGCCTCTGTTACAGCTGCTGCAAGGCTACAACAAGGGGTGGAATTGGATCTTCACACAAACGAGGAACACAAGGTTGTTGTTGTTGTTAGTGTTGACGATGCAAAGGAGGCACTCCAGTGCAAGCATCTTGCTTATGATAAAGCTGGAGAAGAGCACTATAATCTAATCAGTGCATTGCATAAGTCCTTGAGGGGAAGCGATGCAGATGCAGCTATTTACTGGTTGGCAAGAATGTTAGAGGGAGGTGAACAGCCTCTTTACATTGCACGCAGACTAATACGTTTTGCGAGTGAGGATGTTGGTTTGGCTGATCCATTAGCACTCAGTCAGGCCGTCTCTTGCTACCAAGCTTGCCACTTCTTGGGAATGCCCGAATGCAATGTCATTCTTGCTCAGTGTGTTGCTTACTTGGCCTTGGCACCCAAATCTATTGCGGTTTATCGAGCAATAGGAGCTGCTCAGAAGGCGGTGAGGGAATCGGCAGGACACAATGAGGGGGTGCCTCTCCATTTGAGGAATGCTCCAACCAAATTAATGGAGCAAATTGGGTATGGGAAGGGATACATCTACACTCCCGACAATCCCTCCGCAACACAAACGTACTTGCCACCATCACTTCAAGGCCACAAGTTCCTCGATTGGCCTGACAGGATTCCCTCTGATGGATAAGAATATTAAATCAAGATCAGGAGTTGTTATGTGTCTTTTTTTGGGGGTAGTAGGGGAACAACTGGAGAAGGATGCATTCTGCATACGATGTTTGCCTTAATGTATATTTTTCCACCATTGCTAAGAGATACTATCGACAATGGTCGGGGGGGCGAGGGGGTGCTAGATGCTGATGCAATGCATGCTGTAAATTTTAACCTAATTAAATCCCCATTTTGACGAGTTTACTGTGAATTTTATTTTATTATTCCCCATAGCAATTAGTTAATGAAATGTTTTATTCAATAATTGCCCGTGTAAATTTAAAAAAGTAAATGCATGTGGGAAGAAATTTTTTTGGAGCTTATATAAAGTAATTCCAGAGATTTTTCAGTCAAAAAATTATCCCCTTAAATAGAATTGCTGATTACTAGTTTGAGGTGTGCAACAGTGACATTGAAGAAGCTGCCTTTGTTTTCTTACACGACAAGGTACTATAGAACAATGGTTGGCATGGGGTACAACTACAGACGCAGCTAGACATTGGTAACTCTCTGCATTTCACGCTTTACATGGATGATTCTAGCAAAACGCGTGACTTACAATCCACCTAGTACAAGCTAACAGTTGCGACTCATCATAACAAGCACTTGATATTCACCAAAAAACGAAACAAGCTCTCTTATTATTAAAAGCTGACAAATTGGGAGTCAACTGATGAATTAGATCCACTCCTTGGGGTTGATGCACGCATCCAAGAGTTTCCATTCTTCGCTTCCTTCTTCTGGTTTCTGCATACAAAATGCCAACAAAATTTCAGTAGCAATTTCATAAATGGAAAGTTAGAGGTATCTAATATCCCACTTGTCTAAAACAAAAAGGATTCCAAAATCATACATGATCATATTCCCACCGAGAAGTCAGTGGGAGAGAAACAAGAATACTCTCTATTCGCCCTCCAGTTTTTAGTCCAAATGTTGTACCCCTATCATATACCTGTGGCCGGAAAATGTTAGATAACACATTTAAACCCGATCTGAAAAAGAGTAGAGTAATACATTTTAGTTTAGAGCTGGATTAAAAGTGTACCAAATTGAATTCAACATATCGTCCCCTTCGCAATTGTTGCCATGCTTTCTGATGGTCTGTAAAGGGCAAATCTTTCCTTTTCTCTATGATAGGTAAATAAGCAGGAATAACAGAATTTGCACATTCTGCAAGCAACCATTGTTTAGGCATGAGAAAGAGAGAATTAGATGTCTTTCCAGTGAGAATCATCAAATTTATAAATGCAAGCAATTACCAGTAGCAAAGGAAAGGAGCATCTCCTGATCATAGTCATTCAGGTCATCAAAAAATATTCCACCAAGCCCTCTCCTTTCACCTCGATGCTGAATGTAGAAATAAGAGGAAAATAAGGAAAAACAAACCGGCACCAGCATATGCCCATGCACTCAAGTTCAATTAAAATATACTTATAATGAAATACGCTGTAACCCCTCAAACATAACAGATGGCATCCATGGTCCATCTGATTACACATTATATTTTCTCAACTGGTATACTCAATGGGAGCACTGTGTATGACAACTGACAAACAAGAGACTGAAGACAGGAATAATTTTAAAGGACTACATCTTACTACTAATACTTCTGCCTATAACATGAAGAAAGTATCGAAAGTTTTTTCAATGGTTGGCAGTTAAGACAAAGAAAATAGGATAGAATAAGTTACCGTATCCTATTTTAATTTATTGTTTGGCAAGTCAATTGGATGGGATAAACTTATCCTATCATATACATCTTATCAAAAGTTATCCCAAGGGAGGAGCTAGATTAATAACAAATAGGATAGGATAGATACAATTTCCCCTTTTTACCCTCACCTCACACTACACAACTCCTTTGTTCCACCACCACCACCACTACAACTATTGCTGTAACCAGCAGCATGCCAGCACCACTGTCATTACTCCCAATACCATTATTGTTGCGCACCATTTCTACTGTCACAATTACAATCACCAACACCTCAACCACCGTTGTTGTTGTTGCTCTCATACCATGCTATCGCCACCTTGTTATTGTCGCCATTGGTACCACTGCAATTAGTATAGCTACTACCACAATCATTATCATCACCGTACTATCATTGCTATCATTATGGCCATTGCTGTCACCATTGTTTCTATCATTGTTACCATTGTTACTGTTATTGTTATCTTCACCATTATTACTACTTTTCACAATAATAATTGTCATTTACATACAATTTATATTATGATCTACTAGCATACACCAAACACAAGATTGAATGAAAACTTATTTTGCTTATATCCTTTCCTATTCTTGTGATGTCTCTTTATCCTATCTTAACAATTTAACGAGTCCTAAATGCATATACTTTTCATTTAACATTTAACATTTTTTCTATGAAGTATTAGAAGGAATAGTAAGAGGATACAGCATTACTCAAAAAAAAGCATAAACAGATAATAAGAACAAATTTGTCAGCCCAAAATTGTCAGAGGTGACTGTGACTCATATTTTACCCCATATGCGTTCTTTTTCACAATTTAAGGGTTTAGAAATCAAATGAACCTTGCAGTTACAGTGCAACAAAAAAATCCATATCTCTTAGACATCACCTATCCATTCATATAATGCTCAGGCAAGAGCAAGACTACATGATAATTGTAGTCGCTAGTTTGTAGTAAGACATGATTCTGACATTTTGTCACTGATTGTCCTTTTCACACAGCTACCCCAAGCGTCCCTAGTACTATTATATCAAAGTATCAACGCATGCATAACATCTCCACCCACTATTGCCCAGCCACCCCATTTCTGGTCTTGGCTTCTTTGCTAACCCTGCATCACATATCTTCTTCCCATTCCCATCATTTCATTATCAACAACAGTCATTGCTGCTAAGTGCTACCCATTCACCACCACTGGATTCTTGTTTATTTATTAGTATGCCCTTCAATTCATCGCATATTTAAATTTATCAAAATTAACTATAACAGAAATACAACGAAATAATCTTTTATTATGCTTTACTTTCATCAAACATGCTCTAAGGCAACTGCAAAATACAGTACTATAAAGGTTCAATATGTGAAAAAGGATGAAAATTATACCTTGATATAAAAATAATCATCACACCATTTCTTGAATCGGGGGTAAAAAGTAGGATCAAACTTGTCACAGGCACGTTTTTGAACCTACATAAAAAGTATGACAGTACATTTAGTGATACACTTTCTCTAGAATGCCATCAATAAAATATTATATCAATATACTTAAGATAAAATTTAAACTGAAAATCAACTCTTTTATATATCAATTTGGAGAAAAGATAGGAGGGAGAGGGGGAGTTAGAATAGAAAGTGATGACCAACTACAGCTTAACGTTTCCAAACAAAGATTTTCTAAAAAAAATTAAGCATCAAATGGATATTTTCTGTCTCCATTTCAGGGTTTAATCTAGGTAATGTAGAAAGTTTGAACGACTTAAAGTGACCCTGATAGCAGAAACCTTTTGATAGAAACATCAAGAGAAACAAACTCTACTTAACATTTCAATGCCCCCCATTTTAAAAGAACCAAGCTACATAGATTAAACTCAAGAAAACCCACCTACAACTACAAAAATATGTTAAAAGTACTCACGAAAAGGACCAAGACATGAAGGTATGGTGACATTTTAGAACAAAGGAAATTTGTTTTCTTTCATCTTTTACCAAAAAAAAAAGGCATTGTAGATTCTAAATCACAAAAATAGCATAAACCAATATTTGTGCCTTAAGCACATACTGAATGGAAGTGCTTAACATCCTCCTCAAAAATGTAAGCTGGCGTCAAGTCAGTTCCCCCGCCAAACCACCACTGTCTAGGAGCTCCAGGAGCATCTGCAGAAAGCAACAGCATGACTATCTATAGCAGCACGCTCAAAAAAGGATTTAACAATTTCATGCTCTTATTAGAAGTTTAGAAGATAATAGCTTTCCTAAGATTTTGAGACTAACATAAATAGTTGTAGTTTATTACACGCAACCGATAACAAATAAAATTAAAAGAATGTACAAACTTGAATCAGAGGTAACGAAACGAGGCTTGGGAACTGCTGAGCAGATATTATATCAGATAAGCTGCCATAAACGATTTAAAGATTAAAAGGTCCCAAATGGAAAAAAAAAAAAAAAAAAAGGCGAAAACAACATCAAGTATGAAAGAAGCAGTATACAAAGCCTGACATGTGGACGAAAAAAACAAGTAAAATGATATGAAGAGGAGGTTGGAAATGAGGAAAGAAGAATGAATGTAATTTACCTTTAGGAGCATCGGTTTCAAAATAGCGATAATTGAAATGTAAGGTAGGGGCAAAAGGGTTATTCGGGTGTAAAACCTGAAGAGAAAAGTTGAGGGTTAAGGGTTAAGGGTTGAGGATTGAGAATTGAGAATCGAGAATTGAGATAATAGAAAGGGGGGGATAGAGATACTAACGGAACTGATTCCAGCAGCGAAGAAAGGCACAGGACCAGGTTTTTGATCGGCAGGAGCACCCTTGGCAGCACGATAAGCATCAGGTGGCATAACACCATAAACAACAGAGACATTAACCCCAGCCTTCTCCCAAACGGCACCGTCTTGAAGAACCCTGCTAATGCCACCGCCGCCGCCGGGCCTGGACCAGACATCCTCCTTGAACTTGGCCCCACCATCAGCGGCCTCAAGGGCACTGCAAACGCTGTCCTGAGCCTCTCTTATCATCTTCTCGAAGCGGGCCCGAACCGAAGTGGAAGAATGGGCCTCGTCCACTCCTCTCAGAAACGTTTCTGGGCGCTCGGCCTCTGGGGTCTCTTTCTCTATCGAAACGGTGGCTCTCACTCTCACTCTCACTACGTCTTTTCCCATGCTTCTGCTTTTGCTCTCAATTCGAGGCTTACAACTGCTTTTAGTGAGCGAGATCGCAGTTGGATTGAATCCACAAGTAGAGCGATAGCAGAACGGGAACGCGTAGGAAGGAGCTGAGACTGATACAATGCTCGCACAAGGCATTATGGCTCCACTCTGTTTCGATTTCTCACTCTCCAATTTGATTCTATAGATAATGCAAGCAAGAGAACTTTCAAATTCCCTGATGATGATGATGATAATGATAAGGCTTTGAAATGAAACAAACTCACTAATTACAAAAATACTAGTAACATTTTATTTAAATATATCAAAGAAAACCATTTAATCTAATTTTAATTACAAAAATACTAAAAAAAAAATTGTTGTCAGCAAATGGTGATTATTTATTAAAATAGAAAAAAAGGGAAGAAGAAACAATTGGCACCAAAGTACAATTTCTAACAGCGCCAGCCAAATGGCAAATGGCAAATGTCTTTTCCATCTTAGACGCCCACAGATAGCATAGTTGTTGGTTTGGATATGCAATTGTGCATTGTTTTTGTCTTCTCGATTTATGCAGAATACAATAATTTATTTGACTGTTAAACATTTTATTTACCACCAAAGGTTAGTTGGAATAGGCGACGCGGAAAATTCCCATCTTTGGATTTTCAAACACTAATAATCATAATTATCTCCACTTCAACGTAACAATGCACTTTATTCTCTCTTATTTTTATTTCCAATTCTGTGTAGTACTATATTGTATTATTACTATTTTTAATAGCTACAATGATTCATAATAAGTTTTAATTATTATTATTATTATTATTATTATTATTATTATTATTATACCACTTAATTATTAGTACAATATTAATTTAGGATTTAATATTACTAATACAAATACATAGAAAATTATTATTTTATCTAATATGATACAATTTTATTATTTAATTGAAATTTTATAAAATTAATTTATAAAAAAAAAATTAAAAAATAAATGTATATTTAAAAAAATATTTTATAAAAGAATTAAATGTATTAGGTACTATTAATAAATTATTTAATTAATTAAAATATAAGAAAAAATATAAATAAATATGAGTAAAAAATTGAAGGTTGGATAAAATTATAAAAACTAAAATATTGAATGTCTTTAATTTAAAATAAGAAACCAAAATTGTATTTTAACATAAAAATTAAATATATTTTATTTAATAAAAATAAAAAATACATAAATGAAAAAAAGTAAAAAATAATACATCAAGTTTCACTATTTTTAAACTTATTTCTTCTCTCAATCTTTTCTAACAAACAACATTCATCTTTACTTCCCACCATCCACTCAATTTAGTCTCCACCAAACAAAACCTAAAAGAGATGTAGTTCTTATTGTTATAAAAAATGAAAAATATGCAAATTAAATTAAAAGAATGTAATGCATATTGAAGTGTTTAATAAATTGTTTCGTTAAACTATAATGGTTGGTATTTTATTTTTTATTAATAAAAAGTTAAAATTTAATAATTTAATTTTGCTAAAGAAATGCAAATATTTTCTTAAAAAATATTATTTTCAATGAATAATTTATAATAATTTCTAATTTGATAAGCACTTCATTTTTTAATATATTTTTTATATTTAAATTAACTTTTAAAATATTTAAAAATTACTAGCATTTTTTAATAAAAACTTGAATGACTAGCATGTTTTATATAAAAAAAAATGTTTGTCATCTAAAAGTTTCTATTTACTTTCACCGTAAAAAAAATTATATTATCTATAACGTAATGATAATATGAAAATTCTTTACATTAATAATGCATGGGTTCTTTTCTTTTTATCCAACAAATCAAAGACACTTATTAACATTTTTTAATAACAATAATTATATTTGTCATCACAAATCATGTTTACTAAAATAATTTCAACAAAATATTAAAAATAAAATAAATAATGTATGCATTGAAAATATAAATAACATTTATACTATTATTCAATCTCGAATAATTATGTATAGAAGTTTTTATTAATTATTTTAATTATATTTTTAGAAATAACACCAACCATAATTTTTAATTAGTTTATAATATAATTTTTTTTACTCAGTACATAGATTTAAAACTTTTAAAAATATATTTGTCCTTTCAATTCTCCTAATATATTTTATTTTCTCATATTTAACATCTATCATGTAATTTTTTAGAAATAAGAATTTGTAATACATCTATCATCTTGTCAACATTTAACCCCATCATTTTTCATTGCATTTTGCTTATCTTCAACCCCATCAACTTCAATCACAACAGTTTTAACATCTTTAACATCTTTAACATTATCTCACCATTTTTTACCAATTGATAAATGTTAAAGGTTTTGAGGATATTTTTTTTAAATGTGAATGTTGGATCATCATTTAATGTTCATAAATGCATTTTAGTGTCAATGTTGAATATTTAAATTATAATTATATTTTTTATCCATACATGATTGACAAAAATGCATAGTAGATAAGCTTGAGGTTATTTTTTTAGGACATTCTTTTAAATGTGAATGTTGGATCGTCATTTAATGTTCATAAATTCATTTTAGTTTCAATTTTGAATATTTAAGTTATAATTATATTTTTTTATCCATACACGATTGACAAAAATGCATAGTAGATAACCTTGAGCTTTCTATTTGAGTGTAGGACATGGTATTTTGTAACAAAAAGTTTACTTTGTCACATACCTTTGAGAATTTGATATTGATTTACTTTTTTAGAGGATGATTTTAACTTTATCCTATTCTAATTGATTTTATAATAATACCAAATGGACCTAAGATGAAAGAGTTTTTCAACTAAGATGTAATACTTTTTTAGTCTTTATTGGCTTATAATTTCAAGACAAATTCCTAAAGTTATGTACCTTTCAGGCCAAATAGATACTTATCTTATTTTTTCTATTCATGTACACTTGGAATGAACTTATTAGTTTTTAAATGATTATTTATCTAATTATTTTATTTTGTATATATAAAAAATAGGAGCAATGTCAAACAAGACAATGACAAATGGACTCAAAAAATTGTTTTAAAAAAGAAAAAAAGAAAGCAACAATAATTGAAGAAGCACAAAGTCCATGATAAAGGACATGGTGTTTAATGAATTATAGATGAAGGACAATTATTTTAGTGGGACAAATGAGAGAAATAAAATGAAAAAAAAAAACTTTTACAAATTCATATATATTTTTTTCAAAAGAATGACAATATTAATTAATCAAAATGATTTTTTAATTAACATGTGATTACAAGTCAGATGAAAGGAAACATTGATGCTTTTAATGACATTTAAGTCAAATCTTATTTATTAACCTGTAGTCATTGGTTGAAAATATATTTATGTTTTAGATAATTCATCTTAAGAGTTTATTTCGTATATATAAAAAATAGAAGCAATGTTGAACAAGACAATGACAAATGAACTCAAAAAAATGTCTTAAAAAAAAAACAACGATAATTGAAGAAGTATGAAGCCCATGATAGAGGACATGGTGATTAATGAACCATATATGAAGGACAATTGTTTTAGTGAAATGAATGGCACAAATAAAATGAAAAAAAAAAACTTTTACAAATTCATTTACATTTTTTCAAAAGAATGACAGTATTAATTAATCAAAATAATTTTTTTAATTAACATGTGACTACTAGTGAGATGAAAGGAAATATTGATGTTTTTAAGGACATTGAAGTTAAATCTTATTTACTAACTTGTAGCCATTAGTTGAAAATATATTTGTGTTTTTTAGATAATTCATCTTAAGAGTTCAGATATATTATATTTTAAGATCTAAGTTATCTTTACTTTTTTGTTTGTTCCCATGAAAATGAAAAAAAGAAAAAAAATAGAAATATTAAATTTGGGTAAAATATAAATTTGATTTTTGAAAATTATCCTAATTTGTTTTGTCTTTAAAAAAAAAATTGTGTTTTT
>JAMLFT010009890.1:0-12322 GCA_026544285.1 Pachyrhizus erosus
CTTATTAATTTTTCTACAAATTATTCTATCTACATTTTTCCTTTATATTATTATCTATCTCAATGACATTTATAAATTTTCTTTTATTTTTATAATAATTCTTCTAAATTTCAATTTTAAATGTTTGATAAATTTAATATCTCAAAATAAATTATAATTCTTATTTCAAAAATATTTTTTTATTAATTTAATCTGTTTTATTTTAAATAGGATGTTACAAAAAAATTACCTGGAAGCAAAAAATTAGCTAATTTTTTTATAATATAGATTTGATGGTGATGGTCTAAATGTTCTACCAAATTTTCCTCCCAATTATAAAAGTATCATAAACAATTCGAAGGTGTAATACTTAGGGACCATACTCATTAATTGAAATTCCTTTTAAGAGCACAAGTCCAATAGTCTTTTTTTTTTCATCATTAAGCCTAGGCCTTCAACAATAATAAGAAACAATAATGGAGATAATGAATTATCCTATTCGAGGTTTTTTCCCACTCCAACGAATTCCTCTAATTAAATTATATAAACACTCCCTTAAAAATTATAAATTTACATAAATATATCTATTATTTTTTTTTAGTTTTACACTAATCTTTCTTAATTTTTTTTAAAAATATATTAATATATTTTTATATATTACATTAATACTCTTTTAATGTTCTTTTGACAAATTTCCTTATACAATAATTAACATTCCTTATAAAAAATAATTATAATAATTAAAGAGGTAGGAGGTGTTTACGTAAATTCACAAAATTTTAGAAAACATATATGTCTAATTTACTCAATTTCTTTTCTAACATCCTTGAAACTGACATTTTGGTTGCAAATAGACATCCTTTAATCACTTCCTTTCATTTTATATCAAAACCTATTATTGCCACCATATAAAGTAAATATTTCAGTAACCGAGTTATGTCTTTTTAAAATCAACCTTAACACGAACAAATTCTTTACCACCCCTTCTTGCAACTGGACATTGACTTTAAAACAAAAATTGGGTGTAAAGACATTAAATAATTTTAGATAACAAAAATAAAAAAATTATAACTATAGAGATTAAATTGAAATATTTTAAGACTAAAATTTAAAGTATCTATAATTATAAAGACAAAAAAAAAAAATTAAATCTTACTTTTTTGTTTTGTTTTAATTATTATGTATATCTCTCTTATACTTTTAAATGTTTTGTAATTTCTTATTTGAATTTTTGCTTAAATTTAAAAGTACTCAAACAACATACAAAACATATTTTCATTGTAAACGGTTCAAAATAAAATTTTATGAATTGATTGCAGTCGTGTACTCTATAGCGGTACAAAACCTTCATCATTATGTTTTTGTTGGGCAATTCATTAATTGCTATGTAGCTTTTCTTGAGTGGAATAATAGGATTTATAATTGATCGCACGTTCCTCTCTATATTCTCACTATAGTGACTTTTTCTCGTCTTATAATTATTGTTTTTACTTAATTAATATATCCCATATCTCCACGGGCATAGATTTTATGCCCTCGTGGCACGTTCAAAGGAAAAATCATTTTACCAAACTTTTTATAGTTCCCCCCTTTTTATTTTTTATTTTTATTGTAACGAGAAAGAATTGTATATTTATTTGAGTGTTATAAAATTTGGCTCCCTTCATTATGTGTTCATATTTTACTTTTAACTAGTGATGAAAATTGTCACTTATTTATGTATGTTTTACTAGTTAAGTGAGATTAAAATTATAATTATGCAAGTGATTAGTGAATATTATTTTAATTAAAGATAAAAATTAATATACGAATAAAGCAAGTGCAATTGTACGTATTATAATTTATCAACCATCATTCATAAATTATGATAAACAAATCATAATTTTTCTTGCCATTGATTTGTATTTATTGTTAATAAAAAAGGGTTTATTCTTGGTGGTATATTGGGATGTGTGGATGGAAGGTGACTCAAAAAGAATAAAGTTTAAAATTTGAATAAAAGGCATAGTGAAAAAAATAATTTTTTATTTTTAAAAGTAAAATTTGCTTTCTCTTTCCTTTCTCCTCTATCTTTAATCAAATAAAAAAAATATTATTATTCTCAATATTTCTTTTATTCAATCCAACTAATTTATAAAGAGTTGTTTTTTTAGCTATGGTGTATGGATATATCTTCTTTTCCTTTATTATTTAACTTCCGAAGAAGACGAATTTTTTTAATACATTAAATCAATGATAAACAGTAAAAATAAGATGCTCAAAATTATTTGGGATGAAATTTAATTTTATTGACGTAAATAATAATAAAAAATACTTTCAAAGTTTATAACTAAAACTTATAAAATAAATTATACCAATTACCTTTAAAGTTTTGATTACATAAATTTTTTTGTTTTTTATTTTACATTAATTTCTTAATTATTTTAAAAAATATATATTAATATTTCCTTATGTATTTTACTATTCTTTTAACTATTTATAAGACATTACACTGTCTTCCTATAAGAAGGTAATGGTAAATGTTAAAATATTAGAAACATTATTGTAATTTACTTAAAATGTAATTTTTAAATATAAAAAGTTTCATACTAAAAAAACAGTTAAATCTTTAATTCTTAAACATGGTGAATTACATGATTTAAAAAAAAAACAATTCTTATAAGTGGAGTTGTTTTTAATTCTTTTTCTTAATCATTATAAATAAAAATTCTGAATGACGAGGATGAATATTCAGTCTCCGTACACAGCTATAAAAATCAAATTGTATAAAAGTCAAATTGGGAATAATGTTATGTGTAGACTACACAATGTGATTTTTTTTAATTTTTTTTTATAAAGATTTAAAACATTATTCTAAAAATTGGATCGATGTAATTAGTTTAACTGGTCTTGATGGGAGACCAATTTGGTGGCTAATTTGTCAACAGGTTATTTCAGAATCTATAAGATTTGGTTAATTAATATAGAATCAATAAAAAATTAGTAAAAAATGTGAATTGAAACTTTGAATCGATATTTTTTTTCATTTTTTGATTTTTAATTTAATCTATAATATTTAAATTTAAATAAAAAATACATATTTAAAGATTATATACATATTCATATTAAATTAAAAAATATAATTTTAATTAGTATTAGTTGGATCAGATCAATAAATTGAAAATAAATATTTTGATGAATGTAATTACCGGTCTATTTTTATAATATCGATTTAAAATATAAATTAAAGTGTAAGAAATAAATGTTTAATCTAATTAAATTAATTTCAAAATAAAAAAAGCAACAATTGTGCATAAGATAAAAACTGAAGAGAAAGGAAAATAAGTAAATAGTAATAAAAGTAATAAAAAAAAGAAGAAAAAGAAAAGAAGGGAAGCCGTTTGACTACCGATAGGTGAGGGACAGACAGAGAAGGTATCGGTTAACCCCTCGTCTTGTCATAATCTACAAATTTTCTTTTTCGAACACAGTTTCACTGAAAAAAAAATAAATAAAAAACGAAGATAAAAAAGTAAAGAATAATTTAAATAAAAAATTAATTAATTTTAAATACAACCAAAGCACACCAACAATTACTATAATCTCTTGCCAGCTTTTCCTTTTCTCATCCTTCTCTCTCTCTCTCCAAAGTCCATACTTTTTGATTTGTGGAATTACTCTTGTTCCTACCTGGTTCAGCACAGCCTCCTCAATCTCCTCCTATTGTTCTTTCTCTTTTTGTTTTTTTTTTTTTTTTTTATAATAAAGAGATTCAGTTTTGTGTGTTCTTGCGGATACCCATTTGCATTTTGTGTTCTGGGTCAATGCGGCCATGTTCTCTGCAAATTAGGGCTTCAATCTGTGGTCTGGGGTGATTGATTCTGGTTTTGTGTTGAAAAGGAATGTAGGAGGAGAAGGTGGTGTGTATTCTGAATAATAAAGGCTTCATCTTCATTGTTGGGGACGTTACGAATTTTGTAAATTTAGCACCTTTTTTTGATTTGCCCCTTATCCTGGATTTGTTCCTTATTCCCATTTCACGGCTAATCGGATGAATAGATTGGGAAATCCCATTGGATTTAAGTGGATTCTCCAATAAAGGTCGGAAATTTTGACCTGGTGGACCCCTTTGTGCACAAAATTAGGTGGTGAAATTGGGAACAAATCTGAGCAGAAAAGGCTCGCTGTAGTTACTGGGTTTGGGTGTATTGAAGGTCTTTTAGGATGGATCATGCTATTGGTGGGAAGTTTAAACTGGGAAGGAAAATTGGGAGTGGGTCTTTTGGGGAGCTTTATATAGGTATGTTCATGTGTTTGCCCCCTCTTCTGTCTTGAAACAGTGATAGTAATCTTCCTTTTGCAGCATTATCTTGGATTGTTATATGGTTTGTAACATATTATTTCTATTCTCTTTGTCAGCTGTTAATATACAAACTGGAGAGGAGGTGGCTGTCAAACTGGTGTGTTAAGTTCTCTTCAAGTTTTTAACCCTCTTTTATGTATGGATGGGGCAAAATGAATAATTAGTTAACTCTTATATGAATTTCTGGAGATCTGTTGACGTTTTTCTGTTTTTGATTTCATTTTTAGCGTCTTATATGTGCATACATGCACTAATGAGTAATAACCTTGGTTTAATCTGTGGAACATGCTTCTTAAACCATATATGTCTTTCATCCATTGGAGTGCTTTAGAATTCCATTTTGTAGATATTGTTACCTCAGATGATGAAGTCTCCTATATTTTTATGAACGTTATGGGAGTTCGAATAAAGATAGGTGATACTTGATTTAAGATATAGTTTATTATTGTTGGAGTAAGTAACAAGGGAAACAACATCTCTAACACTTTTACTGAGCAATACTTAAGGTTTTCGAGAAATCAATAAGATCACTTTATGTTTATGGATTGCAGTGGCATGTGAAATGTCACATTATCTTGTTATAGATGCATACTTTGGTTCACATTGTTATGCCGCAGTTTATCATAAGTCGTTTGTCATATTTTTTCTTTTGTTATGTTTTGAGAATTTTTTGTATCAGTTAATGATAATAGTCTGTTCATTATATTCCATGCTTTTGTTCTTAACCCACTTGTCCTGTCCCTGTAAAATTTCTAGGAACCTGTGAAGACCAAGCATCCCCAGCTTCACTATGAGTCAAAATTGTATATGCTTCTTCAAGGAGGAAGTAAGTCTAAATCTCTGTTTTTTTGCCATTTTGGGCACTGAATGTGTTAGCTAATACCTCATGTTGAAGTTTCACATTAAAGTTGTTTCTCAATCTTGTGTGTAATAGTGTATGTGTATGTTCTGTCTTCTTGACTCTGGAGGATAGTCTAAATGATGTCCTGAATCTTCTTGTAATGAAATCAAAACTTTTAGTCTCAAGCCATTCCCTCAAAGTAATGTAATACTGAAAAAAGTGCCAGAAAACAATTAAGACGTTTCCTTTTGAGTAATGCAATTTGGTTTCTTATTGAAGCGGGGATTCCCCATCTCAAGTGGTTTGGAGTGGAGGGAGACTACAATGTCATGGCAATCGATCTTCTTGGACCAAGTCTGGAAGATTTGTTCAATTATTGCAACCGGAAGTTAACATTGAAGACAGTGTTAATGCTTGCTGATCAATTAGTAAGTTAATGTGGTTACTATTAGTTAAGGTAAGCACCTTACTTAAATAGTGATACTAATGTTTTACTTGCTCAATATTATTGTTCAGATTAACAGAGTTGAATATATGCATTCTAGAGGTTTCCTTCACCGTGACATTAAGCCAGACAATTTTTTAATGGGCCTAGGACGGAAAGCAAACCAGGTATATTGTTTAGTTGAAGATGCCTCCTTTCTTCTTCCCCTCATATTTTTTGGAAGATTTTGGTTGTTATTGCATCATTTTTCATATTAATAGTACTATTAGTCATGATGTCAAAGCACATTTTGGAATTCAAATAGTGCAAGACCACTAAAGTAAGTACCTCCAACAGAACCGAGTTATTCTTTTAGTTTTGAGAGAAGTCATAAAATGGTGTCAGAAGATAAGTTGCATAAGCTTGCTTCAGGCTGAACAGGAAAAAAAAGGAGCAGAATGTTTATCTTCACTAGGATGAGAAAAAACCCAAGGAAAATGCAATAGTCATTTGAAAAATTGCGAAAAACCAGTGTTTATTGTATTTTGTCCTTTGTTTTTATACCTAATTGGCATAGAGTGATTAGGTTGAGGTATAGGAGTTGTTTTCTACAACAAACCATGAGGTGGCACCACACACCTTATCCCCACATGCCATGGCCGCTTCTACACTTGAAATTCACTAGGCTTTCATGCAAAGTCATTGAGCATCATTTTGAGTCATCGCACATTTCCTCTGGCTCTTTTCTTGTCATTTCAATGAATGATTTTCCTATGTTTTTGCCTTCTATTCTATTTCAGCATAATCCTTTTCTTGCCACTAAATTAAGTGATTGATAGATTCTGAATTGAACCATTCTATTTGTGCAAATTCCAGTTCTTTTAACTATGTTTGTGTGCTGTGTATCTCATTTCAGGTGTACATCATTGATTATGGCCTTGCAAAAAAATATAGGGATCTGCAGACTCATAGGCACATCCCATACAGGTAAATTTTGTCATCGTTATTTCAGGATATTAAGGTGTAGTTTATAAAATTATAAACAACACTAAGGGAAAAACAACCTTGCCTAATTAATTTGGTTGCTTGTCTTCCTTGGATTTAAGCATTTGTATCACATCACTTCTATAGATATTGTGCCATTTTTCAAGTAGATAGTCTTTACCTAAATGTAGGTAGTGTCAGTATCATTCACTCTCATTATAATGACAATATTAATTGGTATCATTGGGATCAGTGTTGGTATCATTCAACCTTGCCTAATTAATTTGATTGTTTGTCTTCCTTGGGTTTAAGCATTTACATCATGTCACTTCTATAGGTATTGTGCCTTTTTTCAAGTGGATAGTCTTTACCTAAATGTAGGTAGTGTTGGTATCATTCACTCTTGTTATAATGACAATATTAATTGGGATCATTGTTGAATATCGTAAGTGTGGTTGTTTACAACCATGCATAACTCTGAAATTGCTCTTTCAATTTAATTTTCATTTATAGTAATGTAGTTCTATTTCTTTGTTTTTTTTTTGTAAAATTCATTTTCTTTTGTTGATAAAATTTTGTCTCTCTTGCACAGGGAAAACAAGAACCTTACAGGCACAGCTCGGTATGCTAGTGTCAACACTCATCTTGGAATAGGTGAGTAATATGTTCTGAACTTGTGGTTGCTCATTCTGTTTTACATTGATGATAGGGACTTGAATATTATGGGATGCCTAAGTCTCACATCTAGTAGTAAGGAATGCTCGGTGGAGTATTTAAGTGCCTGGTTCTCCCCCCTTAACAGTTGGCTTTTAACGGATGGTTCTCCAAGTGTTTGGGTGCTTATCAATTGGTATTAGAGTTGGCTGCTGATGTCTTGAAAAGGGCTACCTATGGAGGAGGGGTTGACAAGAAAAGTCGAGTGAATTGTGGTAAAGTGTCAACTACCGAGGCATTGGCTTTAGGGGTGGTGCTATGATAGGGGACTTGGGTGTTATGGGGTGCCTGAGTCCTACATTGAGTAGTATAGGATGCTTGGTGGAGTATTTAAGTGCTTGGTTCTCCCCCCTTAACAGCTAACTCTTAAGGGAGGGTTTCCCACGTGCTTGGGTGCATATCAATTGACGACCAATAATTAGAACTCTTTTTTTTGTTTATTTTACTTTATTTTGCTGGCAGAACAAAGCAGAAGGGATGATCTGGAATCTCTTGGTTATGTGCTCATGTACTTCTTAAGAGGAAGGTCAGATACTTGATAGACACGTCTACTTTACCCCCCTACAAGATTTGGATGTTTATAATATTATTCTTGGTTCTTACTGTAGTTTATAAAAAATGTTATTTCTTACTATTTCTTTTCATTCTACAATTTTTTTTCAGTCTTCCTTGGCAGGGACTGAAGGCTGGCACCAAAAAACAAAAATATGATAAAATCAGTGAGAAGAAAATGTCAACTCCGATAGAGGTATAATGTCTCGCTGGAACAGTGTGGCTTTTGGATAAATTTGATATGCCCTCTGGATCTAGAGTTTGATGCTTTGAATTTGGTTGGATTATGTTGACTGGTCTGATCTGCAGTTGGACATGTATGTAAGATGACATAGAGGTTTAGAAGATAAGCTAGGCCTGAGAGTCATTCCCATAATAGTTTGTGAATTTGAATGTGAATATTTATGAGCAAAATAAACTGCATGTTTCTCTTGTGCTATTAACTAAATCCTCAGGTTGATTTTCACATTTTAAGTCTCAAGTCACATATTCTTTGTATTCAACAATTAGCATAACTTGCACATGTTGTCCTTTATCTTTCCTATTGTATTTCAGTTTGCAATTTTGTTGGTCCTGTTGTTTTGTTGTTAATTTTGCACCTGTATAACAGGTGCTCTGCAAATCATATCCCTCAGAGTTTGTATCATATTTTCACTACTGCCGATCATTGCGGTTTGAGGACAAGCCTGATTATTCATATTTAAAGAGGCTTTTTCGAGATTTATTTATTCGAGAAGGTCTGATACACAAGATATCTAAATTGTATATTATAATTCTGTATATTTTGATGGAAACCTAGTATGTTAAATGGTTGCAAATTAATCTGAACATTGTTAGTGCAGGCTATCAATTTGACTATGTTTTTGATTGGACTATATTGAAGTATCCACAGATTGGTGGCAGCAGCTCTAGAGGGCGGGTTAGTAGTTTTATATCATGCTTATTTGGATTTTGCTTTCTAGTTGAGGTCACTTACTATGGTTGTTTTAATATAACAGCATGACAGTGGCAAGGCAGCTATGCATGCAGGACCGTCTGCACAAAAGCCAGAAAAAATATCAGGTCAACTATGTTTAAGCTTTTCATTCTCATGTCAACAACGGTCAAACTACTGTGCTTTTCCCAAATTTATTTTTGTATAATCCTTGGGCATTCAATTGCTTATTTCAGTTGGGAAAGAGATTCGAGAAAAATTTTCTGGTGCTGTTGAAGCTTTCTCCAGGAGGAACCCAACAAGTTCTAGCCCTCACGGTGATCACTCCAAACATCGGAGTATTGAGGAAGTAGCAGTACACAAGGATGTGGTAAATATTGTTTTCTAACAATAAGATTCCGTTATTCACCACATGAAGATTCCTCTATTGTTTTCAAAACATAGGAGCCTTGCAAAGATGCTGCATGCAGTCATTTGTTATCAATTTTCATGTCTGGAGTTCTATTGTTCTGGAGTACCTAAATCATGGAAAAATGGGGTCAAGTTGCCAGTTAGATAATGACTTAGTTTTTAGTTCTTTAATTTGGATTTGAGCTGAATATTTTAGATAACAACTTTGGTTTTAAGTAGGTAGGTGCTATGTCTTTATTTTGCCTCAGGTATTTAGAAACTCACTGGCTCAATTTATTACTCCAATGAGATCTAATTGTGTGGTTACATCTCTACTGTAAACCATTGCAGTTAGATTCCCAATCTATCCATAACAAAACAAGCAGTCAAAATGAAAGGAGTTAAAAAAAAAAAAACAGTGGGAGTAAAACATTCCTAAACAGTTGATTATGCTGTTTATTGCGATGATTGATGATTTGGACGCTATTTTATTTGCTTGTTTTGGTTCTTGAACTAAAAGCTATGGAGTCTGTCATTTGCTTATATCACCCTTTGTTCCTCTTTTGCTTTTCCAGTTTTACTTTTGCTATAGATTTGTTTATATCTTCTACTGACGTGTTGTTAACTTTGGTTTTATCTTGTCTCTTAAGTATCACGATCAAGAGAAGGGACGCAATTCGTCTCGATATGGCAGCAGTTCAAGAAGAGCCATAATCTCATCATCAACCAGGCCAAGTTCCTCTGGCGATCACACTGACACTAGAACTGGCCGGCTAACCTCAAGTGGAAGTCGTCCATCTACCACTCATAGAAATATGCAACCTATGTATGAGACTAAACAACCAACTTACACGCGCTCTGGATCTACCAGAGGCAACCGTGATGATCCTCTGCGGAGTTTTGAGCTCCTCTCCATCAGGAAGTAACTAGTATATCCAGTTTCAATTTGTCACAAAAGACATTTTCTAATTCTAATGCACCTGTTTATCCAAGAACCATCATCAATCTCAAGCATTACGGAATCATGTTCATGTATATTATTGAATTGCCATGAGCCTTGAGGTCATGATCAACTTCACTTCCTGTTACCATTATGTGGACCAAGGTGGACTATTTTCTGCCCCCTCCTAGATCTCTTCTGAAGAAGATTTCTCGGATCTATCATGTTCCTAAAACATGCTCCTGAGAACTCAACCAGGGTCCTTTCTTTTTTTTTTTTTCTAGAAAAAACTTGTTTTCTTTTCTATAAACAACATAGATGAAAGTAGAGTTGTAGCTTATGATACAATTGTTATTGGTTTTTCGCAATGAGATCCAACACTACCTCTATGTTTCCCTTGTTATGAGTGGAATTATTGATGTTAGAAATTGGTCTCAAGCTCCAAGAGCGGTTTGAGATCTTTCATGATTATTTCTCCTGCATCCTATACTAGCATGGCGGATATATTTGCCAAACTCAAAATAATATAACCAGGTATGGTGGTGTTTGTTGTAAAATCTCTAGTGCTTGGTAAGTATAATTTTAAAAGCAATTTTTTTAAGCAGGTATATATCCAACGAGAAGGTTATTTTATGTGAAAGCAAGATAAAGATATCGGTCATTGAATTTTATCATGGGTAAGATTAAAATATGTAAGTCATCAGTTTTTTTAAAAGGTTACATAATAATTGGGTTTAATTATCTTTTTATCTTGTAGTTGTAATATTTTTTATTTTAATATGTATAGTTTAGAATATTTAATTTTGGTTTCTATAATCAAAAGAGTTTTTTTATTTTTATTTTCATATCTGTTATTTTAAACATTTTATTTTAGTTCACACATAATTTTTTAACTGTTTTAATCTCTATTGTTTAAAATTGTTTAATTTTATTATATACAAATGTTTTCAAATTGTCAAAGAACTCAAATCATCCAATTTTTTATATAATTTTTTATTATCAGTTTTAATTTTATAGCAGTTTTAAATATGTAAACCTAAAGACATTAGATAGTAATGACAAAGAATTAAAAAATTACAATATTACAATTATAGATGTCAAAATAAAATATTTTAAACTGTAAATATTAAAATGAAAACTTTTTATAATTATAAACACCAAAATGAAATGTTTTAAAAAAAATGAAACTTTTTTTAACTATAAAGATAAAAAATTAAACATAATTTTTGATTTATTTTTTTAATTTTTATTATTTATATATATATTATATGATTTAAGTTTTTTTTTTAAAAATGACTTTTTCATTAGATAATTCCGTTGATTTGAAACCAGTTCATTAAGAAAACTAGTATAAAGTATAAATTCTCTTTGTTTTTCTTAATAGTGAACAATATTGAGTGTAAAATTGATTTAATACTA
This sequence comes from Pachyrhizus erosus, assembly GCA_026544285.1. Lineage (NCBI taxonomy): Eukaryota > Viridiplantae > Streptophyta > Magnoliopsida > Fabales > Fabaceae > Pachyrhizus > Pachyrhizus erosus. The sequence goes on from JAMLFT010009890.1 coordinate 11,520, forward strand.
ATTTCTATCAAGCTAATCCTGTTTGTTTAGGTGTTAAAAAAATTAATTTTTGTGATTTCTAATGAAAAATATACATTTCAGTGTACATCTATAGTTGATTTTAAGTTGGAGACATTCAATTATGTTTAACTAGGGAAAAAGAGACTGCCGTTTTCTATAATTTTCGAAAGTAAAACAAAAAAAAAATATTAAACAAAAATATTAAAAAAAAATATGACGTAACTACTGCGTAAGTTAGTAATAAGAATAAAAAAAGGCAACTATAGGAATGAAATAAGATAAAAATATATATACATCAAAGCTTCTTATTTTATTTATATATAGTTATATATGATTTAAGAATAATGTTATTAATTTTTAAAACAAATAAAATGGACCTAGATCAAGCATCTTGTTGCTAAATTATTTTATATTTATCCTTTTAGGTATAAATAAAGACTCGAGAGCAAGTAGAATATTTTAACCTAATAAAATTATGGTTATGGTCTCAAGTAAAAAAATTATATATAACTTCGGATTAAATACAAGAGTTCAATAATTATGTACTAATAGTGTAAAATAATTTTATATTGTTATTTTATCATAATTATTATTTATAATTTTTAAAGTAATTATTATAAAAATTAATAAACTCATCATACATAATAAATTATGATTGAATGAATGTATAAACTGGTTTTATATTATCAATATATAGTTTCTTTTCTCTAAATATATTTTTTATTATTTTATGAATTAAAAATTAAATAAAAAAATTTCTAAAAATTTTTGTTCTATTTATAGGAATTTTTCAATTAGAATTT
>JAMLFT010009891.1:0-12320 GCA_026544285.1 Pachyrhizus erosus
TAAAAGAGATTTTTTAATAAGTCATATAAATAGATTATAAAAATTTTAAAATAAAATATATTTATTATAAAATTCATAAAAAGTTATTTAGAGTATATTATTGATGCCAATTATATATTAAAGATACTAAATAAATAATTTAGCATTTTTTAAGTAACAATAATTGATTTAAGGCTTAAATACATTTTTCATAATTATAAAATAATTTATTTTAATTTTCCTATCTAAATTATCAATTTTTTAGTACCTCTCTTTGTTTATGTTTAATTTTATTATTTGTCATTATACTAGTTATGTTAAACAATGATGTGATAAATAATTTGTAGAAAAATTTAATTATAAAAATTGATTAACAACTACAGAAAAATCAATAAAAAAATCAACTTTTTAATACATAATACGTAATAGACAATTTGAAAGAAAATCTAACCAAAAGTTTGTCTATCAACAACAAAAAAATATGACAAAAAATAATAAGATCAATTTTTAATACAGAATTTACATTCTTTTTGTTATTTTTGAACAATTTTTTGATAGAATTTTTTTATAAATTATCTGTTATGTTATCATATAACAGAATCAATATAACAAATAGTAAAATAAAAAATAAAATAATTTGTGATACTAAAATAAAAATTAATAATTTAGACAATAAAATCAAAATAAATTATGTTACAAGTATGAAAAATATATTTAAGTCTTGATTTAAATATATACTAATCTAAATAAAGAAAACAATTTCATATAATTATTAATAAATCACAATGATTAGACATTTTATGTTGATTAAATGTGTTTGTATTCTGTGAATCTAAACATTAAAAAAACATATTAAAGATATGAGGATTTCAAACAAAGATGGAAGAAAATGTTTTTAAACACCCTGAATCCTTAGAAAACAGGGAAGCAAACACTATAAATGATACTATTTTCAATTCTTATTATAAGGTCTAATTAATTAATTTATTTAAATTAAAAAGTTGGTTAATTTAGTTAAAAATATTGAATTTATCTTAAATTAATATTTTTTTTAAAAATTATCTCTTAAACAAAATCAACAAACATTAATAAATCATGTTTCTTTTATTATTATATTATTTTAGAAATTATTTTAATAAAAAAATATAAAAAATAATTAATGATTGAAATACTTTAAATTGTACCTTATAAAAATAAACAAATCATATATTTAATTTAAATCTTATAATAAGGGTAAGATTTAATAAGTTATAATAAGAAAATAAAACCATTGAAAAAATATAATAATATGACCCACTTGTGTATCTTTAAATAACTAAAATTAGCATAAAAAATCTAATTAAAATGCCCCTCCAAGATAACTCTATTTAATTAGGTAGGCGTCTATGTCAACATGCCTTATCTTTCCCTCACAGGTGATTGTGAACATTCTCATAGAATCAAATTATGGATCTTGGGTGCTTGGGCAAATCTACATGCAATACAAAAGAACAAAAATTAATGCTAGATAGAAAACTATCGGTACTCAAAATCAGAATGGTACCTTAATTCAAACACTTCACTATTTACTTTTTCTCTTTCAATAAATCCAGATTTTCAATCTAATTGTCAGGTAGTAATTTTCTTAGCGCTTGCATTTCAAATTTAAGTCAGAGAACAAAGTGATAAAGTGTTGTATAGGCATTAATTCCAAATAGATTCACACAATTCTCACTCTTGGACTACTTGTCTCTTTGATTTATCAAAAATTTGTATTCCTCAAGAGGCTGAATTCACTCCAATGTTTTTACAAATGAACATAGTTATCACACATATGGTTCAGTGTCTCACTTTACTTCTTATTCTCACCACTGGAATGCTGCAACTCTTCAACAAAAACTTCTGCCTGGTCAAAAAATTTTCAATGTTAGACACCTTTTAGCAATTCATCAATCTCAAACTAAATGCAGAATGATTTTGGGAAAAGAAAAGGGAAGGGAGAGGGTGGATATTAAAACATAAAAGGAATAGAATACCCCACACAACAACAATTTTGTTGATAGCATTAGAATCAAGAGAGTGCAAAAGAAAGCTAAAACTATTTTACTTCAGGTTTCTTAGGGAAAGCAAAATACAGTCTTTTATAACTTGATATCATTGATAACGTATAGTTGTATTAGTCTCGTCCTAACTTTGGAATGCGAGCTAAATCTATTCCTTGCTCATGTCAATTACAGACAACATATCTTAACTGACCATGTAGACTAAAGTATTGAACATATTTGGCATTAGGACTTCAATGATTAGCTGATGCAGTCACACGGGCACTCAATTTGACTGTCAGCTTAGCAGTTTAATTAAGTTTCTTTCTAAAAACAAAGAAAATAAGGTCAATTATGTTGTTTAATCATATGTTAATGTTAATTATGTTGATAGCACTCAATTTGACTTCACCACCACCAACACGTGGCAGAACATTATCCAAGTGATGAATCTCCATAGTTCTTCCATTATGAGATACAAGAACTCCTAAAACAATCAATATATGATCTTTTTAGTCCACTATGTTGTTATAAATAAATAGACAAAAATTATATGTGGTTAATGGTTATTGCTTTTAGATATAGAAAACATTACAAACAAACAAACTTTAAAATAGAGAGAAACATTCTAGAACTTAGATTTGGCATGGACCTTGTTGGAGGAACAGGAAATTTGGTAGATATTAGGATGCTACTCAATTTCGGTAGGAAGAGCACTTCCCGCCACCTGGTTCTGGTGAAATTGCTGCAACTATAATTACAACCGTGTTAAAATCCATAAATTAACTCTCCAAAGTAAATAAAACACAAAAGCATTAACATTATCATTGCCCACCTTTGTAATAATCATTTCCGCTTATTTCAATTGCCACAGTCAAATACTGTTCACTCCTGACTAAGTAACCAACAAAGGATCACAAATGTTGTTGCACTGATATAGCTAGAAAACTGTGAATTCTAAACACACTAATATTTTTTGAAGTTCTAACCGACACTTTCATCATTTTTACCAGCATAAATGCTCTTCAACTTTCCAATCAACGTGAAATCTATCTACTTGAATGTAGTAAGAACCAAAAGTAGCTCTTTCATGTTCTTCCCAAGTTGGCAAAAAATTAGAATTGAGCTATTATTTTCAGACATGATACATTATGAGTCCTCGTTAATTCTCCTAACTCCAACTCTTCAAAGTTCAAACTGAAAATGGAGCCCGTAAACCTTTATAACTTCATAGAAAACTAAAGTAGTAAAAAGCAAAGGAATCAAAGGAGAAAGAAAGCAAAACAATTACTCCCCTCACTTATTTCCATCAAATTAGCTAACAGCTCATCTCAATACCTTTCCAAATTCAAACAAAAAAAGTATTCTTTAAAATTATTTTATTTCACCATAAAAAAATATGAAGATAGAAAATACCTTAAAATGAACCATGATGAGTATTCCAAAGGAAAAAGAAGCGAATTTCCAACTTGTAAAGCTAAATGAAACCCACCAGCGTTTGTCCTTTGTGGACTGCGGGCATCAACATCATACAACACTTTATCCCAGCTCCTATCAACATTGTTAACACACATCCTCCTGTTGATGTGGTACAACGTCTTCTTCATCACGGGAGTCATCAATAGGAATTGGATAAATAGGATAAATAGGAAATATAAACAAAAAATTAACACAAAAGAACACTTCACTTGCAACTTTTGAATGAAAGACGCATAACGAGAAAGTTTTGAACAACTGTAAAAAAGACACAAAAGAAACTGATGAGACAGGATTTGAACAAAAAAATGTATTTTAGCCTATTTTTTTGTTTGAATAGATAAAAATATATCCAATTTTGTATGTGTTTTAATCAATGTCAAGCTCTAGAAGATTGAGAATGGAGTTCAAAACTCACTTGTATATTACACAAAAGATTATATATAAGTTTTTTTTTTAATAGAAAACTAAGGTAAATGCAAAATAATAACAAATATAAAAATTAAGAATTAAATTATAATTTTAACATAATATATTATTTTAATTTTATTATTCAACATTATAATAGTTTTAAATTATCTAATCATTATAATAATTAATTGTTTTAGTAACTAAGAAAATAAAAGTATGGGAATAAAATTATACAGACATGTATATATTTTCAATTTTCAATTTATAACTGAGATGAATTAGAGGCGGAGTGAGTATTTAGATAAGATCTAAACGGTTTTGTATAATGAGAAACTTGAATTCAATTAAAACAAGTTTTTCTAATTAAAATTAAGTAAGATGAAGATTGTGTACTAGTATAAAAAATTAATATTTTTTAAACATTCCAAAATCAATTTTGCAAGCAGATTTAGTTAGAGTTTAATAAATATGTACGGTCAATATAAATGTTTCTACAATATTAAAATTAAAATTTATTTTTGATATAATTTTAAAAATAATTATTATAAAAATGAGCAGATTTATCCGCCATTTGTAATTAGACGTGAATGAATTAGTTATTCATTTAGCGGACCAATTATTTTTTGATTGGAGCTCCTCTACCAACAATATGAGCTAATTGCCTGAAAATTTTTGTAATATATCGATAATAACCGTAGGCATTGGTTTCTAAATGAATCTCATAGAGCTCTCACACAAATCAATTGAATCCAAAAACGGAATAGCCTAATCTGCTATGTTAAAAACAAAAACAAAAAGTGGGCTTTAATGGATAACTAGGCCCAGAATATGCATTGGCCCATATGCAAACTGGCCCACACTGGTTGGGTTCAACATTCAAAAATGGCCCGAGTTGGAGTAAATATAGCTGACCTCCAAAATTAAAACTAAGAGGAAGAACCTCTAAAAATAAAGAAAGAAAGGAAAAGAAAAGAAACTAATTTGAGTTTGAAGGACAATAAAAAAATTTAGTTGAACCAAAAAATTAAATAAATTAAAGGCTCTAAGAAAATGATTTTTATTTAATAGTTTCACAAATTAAAAATTTATTTATTTTTTCTTTTTGTTTATTTTTTCCCCATGTTCAACTGTTATCCTATTTATATAAAAAAGAAGGGGATTTTTTTAATATCTAAATAAAAAGGAAAAAAATCATTGCTTAAAATTTTATTTTTTTATTCAACTTTTTTTATTCTTTTTTTATTCCCATATAAGCTTATTTATATGAATGTGATGTATGTAATGCCCCTTTTTATTTTAACTAAAGAAAATCTTTATAATTATTTTATGATAGGATTTTAAAACTTAATTCGGTAGAGATTATAATTGGAAAGAAACTTAAATATTGTGTACACATCTAGGTAGCTTGAATTTACTTATAATATACTTAAAATTAATATATAAGTAAATGTCATATATAAGTGTACAAAATTACATAACCCAAATATTTGACTAGCATATTAAACAACAAGTAATCTAAGTTGAGAAGTAATATCAAAATTTTCCCAAATAGATCCTAGACAGATCTTTCAAAAGGATCTTCTTCCTCAAAAGATTTCTCTCCCCACCTTGACCATTTATCGGGACTAAACTGGTGGAAGAGTTTTGGTGAGGAGGTGGTTGAGCGCGTTGAAGAGCTGCTGCATTGCCTGGTGGTACTTCCATATGTCTAAGCGACTAAGTCTAAGATAGTACTACTAGAATATTTATATGATAGAATTGTCGTGGAACTATCATGTTTGGAGGTCTACATGTGAATCTGACATAGTCCATAAAAGTATTATCTCCAGTGGTTAAGTCATGAGTTATTGACCCTCCAAGGATATTATCGTCAAGGGAAATAGGGGTTGGAACTCATCCGCCATCTATATGTGGAATGTGGGAGTTGTAGGAGTGAGTCATTTATCCTTAAACAAACACATACAAGTATACATCACCTCTAACTATTATAAACTTTCATCTCACCATAACGTGCTTAATTAGGGATTCTACTCATTTAAGACCCTTCGTAGCTTCCAAAATTGCTAGCTTCGGGAGGACCTACATGAGCGTGTAAAAAATAATCCATGTTTGCATTTTGGGTTGACGATCAAGAGTACATATCCTATATGGTACTAGTCCAGGATACTCTTAATCCAATCTTAGTAATGCTCCACTTTGTCGGGGACACCAAGTCGGTTCCTTGACATCCTCTTTACTCTAAGTGGTTCACAACTTAACACCTTATCTATTCCCAAGAACTCACCAGAGCTTGCGTATATTCCTCAAGTACTAGTTAACCTTTGCAATCTCTATTCGTATTTCTCACTCGTTAGAGATTCTGATCCATTATACCTTTCTTTTTTCGTTCGTCAATCTTTCTTGGTACTGATTTTTGGATTCCATAATATCCTCTTATAACAACTTTCTTCCATTCTTACTTTGCAATACTCATACAAATTTCATCCAATTGTTGTTTGAGAGTTTCTCAATTCAGTTTTTACCCTAGGATTATTTTTGTAATTTACTGTCTAATTGAGATAGTTGTCAATACTTATATATTCTTCTACTATTAATAGAGGTAATAAATTTCATCTCTACTATCAATACAAACATTCATATAATACAGGAACATTATAGTCAAATATTATTATAATCAAAATAATATTCATTACAATTGAAATGACAAGGCAAAGACAAAATTGTTTTCTTCCAAGACCCTCATGTTTATGTTCTAATCTACTCTTTCCTTTTATCTTTCTTCCTATTCAAATTTGATTCTATTTTGTTTAACTATTAAATATTAAAATTTAATTGAGACATTTATTCATATTTCAAGAATTGTATCCAGAAAATAAGAAAAGGAACAAAATCGTCTTTTTTAAATAAATTTTATTTTTATTTTTATTACCCTTCCTCATTTCTTTCTTTCCTTTCTTCTATGATTTTTTATTCTTCTATTTACTATTCTATTTTAGTTTAGTTTTAGTTAAAATTAATAAAACAATTAAAAAAATTCTATTTGCACCCTTTTATTTATTATTCACATTTCTCCCCCTTCTTAACTTACTCCTTGCACCTCTCCTTTCACTAAACTCACCCCCCTTTGTCTTCTTCCTTTGATCCTTTTTGCTTCCTTTTTCTTTGTTCATTCCCTCAATCTTTCTCTCTTCCTTCCTCCCATTGCTCCTTCTCTATCTAATCCCTTTTTCCCCCACTCCCCCTCTCCCTAACGTATAATCCTCTCTACCAATAGGTCAAATAGTTTTTCTCTAGTAAATTTCAAATTTTTAGCTCACTTTGAATTTACTTCAAATCTAACCAATTTCCATTTTTAACTTGTTAACTACATCTAACTCTAATCCTTGATGAACATTTAACTCAGAAATTCAATTAAAATGAGAAAAACTACAAGTTCAGTCATGATGGCTTGAAGAAACCATCACTTTGATTTTGCTTAATTCTTGACTAATTAAGTATTTGAACATGTGCGAAAATTGTTTGGTAATGATTTTATGAGATTAAATCGAAAAATAAATTATTACTCCTACCTTTTATGTGTTTTTTCAGTGAGGGTTTTTAAAATTCCGACAAAATTTTGGTGACAACGCGAATTTGTGATTCTTCTCTTTCTTCAAATTTCTCAGACCAAAGTAAAGCTAAGGTTGAGTCCAAGCTTCTTGGTAGGAGAATTCGGAAAAACGATCACAAATTGGAGGTGAATTTACTCAAAAAAAGTTTCTATTTTTCTGTTCTCTTCTACCTTTGATTGCTCCCTATTTATAATGTGATGGAACTCCGTTCGAGGTCCAACCACTTCGTAGGTCAAGGGCAAGCTTGATTGAGCCTGTTTGTAGCCTCCAGGTCTATGATAGGTGTTGCAAGAATGAAGGGGCTCAAGGTCGAAGAAGGTGTTCAAGCAGCTTCAATGGTGGTTCATGTTTTTAACAGTAGCTTATGTATAATTAATTTGCATAAGTTTTCAACGATGAACCTAACAATCAAATGACAATCTTTGCTCCTTCTATCCACTTACGACTCTCGCGTTCCACTCTTTGAATTTGCTCCACACCCTTTTTCTTACTCTGCTTTTTCTTTTCTTTTTTTATTCCTTCTTATGGTTTTTATATTTTACTTGGGTTAAAATTGCATTTGGCACCCCCCAACCCAACTCGTAGCGTGTTTTGCTACCAAGTAGGGGACTTGGGTTCAACCCTAGCGCCTTCTTCTACTCTTCCCTTTTTCTTTTTCTCCTTTTTTTCTTCTTTTTCTTTTTCTAAAAAAATTTTGATTCTTATTCTTTTATTTTTTTATTTTTTATTTCATCTAAAATGACTAAATCTATTTTCTATTCCAAAATCAAAATATTTCCATTTATTTATATTTATTATTTAAATTTTTTTTCACTCAAATCTTTCAACTTAATAAATTATAATTTTCTTTTTTCATATTATCTCTTGAATAATATTTTTCATAAAATTTAAAATTCTAAATCTTAATTAAACTAAATTAAATTATTTAAATAATGAAATAAAAAATTTTAATTTAAAATTATAATTTTATTATATTAAAAACTAGATGTTATAATCTAATCGTCTCGTCCATTCATTTTCTAGCTATTATAAGTAAACGGATTTTTCATGAATTTTATATTCAATTTTATCTTTTATAAATTTTGTAAATGGTTGATTAATTGGCTGTAGCCCATCTTTATATGTATTCACTTTATCGGGACCGCCACTCAAGCAACATGAATTGTCAAAGACAAAAAAAGTTGTTAAAAGCAACTTCGAAGAAAGAAAAAAAAAATAGAAACCGTAAAAATTGAGTTTCCACTTGTCACAGGTTCTTTTAACAAATAATAAATAAATATTTATAACAATGGATTTTATATTTCTAAGTTTGAGAAAGTTTTGTGTTAAAATTTGTAATTTTTAATATGAATATGATTTCAACTAATTATATACGACCATTGTAATTTTTATTTAATAATTAATATTAAAATTTTCTTTTGATTATGTTATTTTTACATAATTATTATGAAATTCATAACTAATTTATCCTTTAAATGTAGCAACATAAATGTAAATATTAGGATTAATTTCGTTGAAATAACATCTGTCTAGTAAAAATTAAATTGTAAACACAAACATTACAAATTTATACTAACAATATCTTATTATACTTTTATTTGATGTTTGAATAGTATATATCAATCTTTTACATAAATAAAATTATGTTGATATAATATATTATATTATTAGAATAAACCTGCAATTTCTATATAAACATATTAATTTCTATTAGATAAAGGTTATATTGATGGAGGCTAATTCAATTCAATGCTAATTGCTAAGTCATTAGTGTATGTAAAATATGAAATACAAAATACAAACTCTTGTTTATATTAATACTAAATTCTTAATATGATCAAATAAAAAATTAAATAACTATTTGAAAAATTAAATAACGACGTTCGATCTTCAAAAAGATTCGAATTTTCATATGGCAAACTATAGTTTATCTTGCACAATTAATTAAGACATTCATACAGGAGATACCCCACTGGACAACAAACAAATAAATTGTTGGCAACATTATTCATTCTTACTACATTGCACTGACATATGTAGTCCAAACCTATTCTCGAGGACAAATATGATGTAAGAACGTACCACACAGAATCCAGTGTAATCTTGACAATGGGTCCTGAGGAATGCAGGCCAAAGGTTTTGCAGAACAAATAATTTTTCGTAAGCATAATGCAGATATGCAAAAACTTCAAAAAACTTACAAGTTCTACGGGCACAAACTTTTGCATTTGATCTCTTCATAGGAAACAATTAAGAATTATATTTCTGAAGGTTTAATTATTTATCCTCCATTTGAAACATAATGTCATTGGACCTCCAGATGAACCATTTTCATTATTCACTATATTGATTCCTATCAGTTCTGCAATTCCTTTTCCATCATCCTTATCACATTTCCCTCCTCCCACAATTTGAAGTTTATAGCAAAGTCTCTGGCCACCTGAAACGATTTATCCATATTGATGATTATCTAAATATATTTTTATTAGTTGTAAATTGTACAAAATTCGATTTGGTCTTCAGAAAGTAAATCATCTCTTTTTTATCCTGATTTATGAAAATGTATATAGCCCTTCCTATATGTAAAGGAAAACAACATATGACATTTTTTCATACATAATAGACTAAAAGCTGAAAATTTATTTTAAAAAAATAATACCAAACATTACTTTACTTACATATTAAAAACACATTTAATCCTTATCTTATATATCTTGTATTCTAATAGTACGTTTAGATAACACCAAAGGATCAATTTTATTTTACAAAATTAGGGTGATATCATAAAAAAGTAAAGATAAATATTCATTACTTTACTTTCACTTTAAAATAAATAATTAATTCTCAGCATCAATCCAATTCAAATGCACTATAAATAAATATTATATATGCACTGCAGATCTAACCAAGGCAGGATTCAGAAATTCCAATTGACTATCAGACAATATATATATGCTCAGTTTGTACAGCATATAGCATGCCTTGAAATAGAAACTCAAACATTTTATTTGCTAATCAATCAATCCATGCTTTTGAATGGCCCCATAAGGGTTCAAACTTCCAACCTATGATCTTAGATGAAATATATCACTCTATTAATACAAATCAAAATAGAATCATGCCCACATGACTGATTTAAAATTCTGCATTCCTCGTATTGGCTAAAATCATGGAACTAGGAAGCAGTGATTACACATTGCAGGGAACCGTTATAGGAGTCACTATCGTCCTAACACATACATGAAGTCCCCATTAAGATCCGGTCGATAAGCCATATCCAGAGTGGGATCGCCAATCATATAAGGATAATGTTATTTGTTATATATATAAAAGAATAATGTTCTTTACTTAACGAACTGACATGACTAATCATCCATCCAAAATAGTAGTGCTACTAGTGTTCGAATCACATAATCATCGATTTATAACTATAACAGTAGAGACTAAAATTTTTGCGTACGTAGCATATAGTTAACATGTTATTCGTCATGTTAGCTGTTAATGAAACAGCAATCATAATAGAGAATAAAACAAGTTTAATTAATCCATGTGTCTAGGCGAATGTTTTGTTTTATTCTTTGTATTTAAAAATTATATATTTTAGTTTTTATATGAATAGTTTTTTATATTTTAGTTTTTAATATTAATTTTTTTACTGCATAAGTCATGACCAACTCTAGGATGGATCATCATATATTATTTTTTATAGTCTTTAGATTAATCTTTTTTTCATATTAATAGTATACGCTCTTTACACTAGATTTAAATCATTCCAACACCTTTCACCAGCAACCATCATGTGCCGCTGCCAAAGATAACTTTTTATAGCTACATTTTGATTTTTTTTTCCTTTTCTTTTTCTTTCAAATACATTAGTTCACTTAAAACATTTTATATTACAATAGCATGACGAGGATCTTGTTGGTGATAACGCTAATGTTGTGCACTAGCCATCAAGATGGTGTTGGATGATACAAATGAGAGTCTTGTACTCCTTCGTCTTTGGCTGGTAAACTTTGTCGTCAAATGTGTAGAGCATGTTTTCATGCTAGACCTGGCGTTGCTTTAAGGGAATCAAGACTACAACATTGGCAACGATGATAAGGTCATTGTATTTATCTACTCACATACACATACATTAAACACATTTTCATTTTTCGACCACTTACCGAGTCAGATCTCCTCTGATCTCTGATAACTCTGACCACAAACCCACTTACCAAATCCACCAAATGTGCTAACTTTGCAACCAAACCCACATTTGAGTTTTCTAAGTTTGGAGATGGCATTGGGATAAGCCTACCTATGTTTAAGAAAAATGACTATGATGATGTCAAGGTTGTTGTTATGCTTGAGGAAAATGGAGATGGTGAAGAGAAAAGTGATTTGGTTATCTAGAATCTAAAGAGAAGAGAAGAAAAAAGGGGAAAAAACTAAAAATATTGTTGAAAATCACCTTTAACAATAATGGATAGTGGTTTCCAGTAAAAAGATGATTTGGTTATGCAAAATCTAAAGAGCAAAAGAAAACAGGAAAAATATGAAAATGTTACCATCGATAAAAATCACCTCCACTAACAACAAATGATGTTTTCTAGTGAAAGTTTGCCAAAATAGCTCAAATTCAGTATAGAGAGTGCATGATATCATTGTGAGGAACAAATTAATCTAAGTATTACAAAAAATGATGGACCATCTATCCACCCTTGAATTAATCACCACTACAAAATAAAAACAAAAGAATTAAAATGTAAAAAATAAAAAATTATTTTTATAAAAATCAACATATACAATTTTTAAATATGAAGACTAAAACAATAAG
>JAMLFT010009892.1:0-12319 GCA_026544285.1 Pachyrhizus erosus
ACACACTATATTTATACTATTAAATGCTACATTAAAACTTTTTTCTAAAGTCTAGTATATGTATATTTATACTAGATTTTAGAGCTATATGTTGCACAGATTTATTTATATATTTAATTTTTAATATTTGTAGTTATTTTTTAAAATGTGTGTACACAGACAAATTTAAGATTTTTGAAAAATATTCATATATTTAATTTTTAATACTTTCCCGTAAGTCTCTTTCAATTGCATATATTTGTTTACTTCTCGGGTTCTTTTATTATTATTTATTATGAAGAGAGAAAAGAAGAAGCGAAACCCCCTTTCCTATGTTATTCATCAAATCTCAATTTTGTGCTGAATTCGTATTCTCAATATTTCAAAAGGGTCACCGGGGATGCCTTTATTTTTCATATAAAAAGTTGTACTCGTTCAATTCCAAGTTTTTTTGCCCCTTATGGATCTGAAGTTGGTTCAAGCAGAGATTGTCAAATTATACGTACTGATTATTTACTTTCATTGTGCAGAGATCTACTATTCAAGTCCATCGTTCCATGTATGGCACCATTATTTTCCACAAAGACATATATATATATATATTATTACTGTGATAAATTCTCAGTCCATTTTCCTCTGTAATGTGAGTTATTAGTGCTGTGAAATGCAACATTATTTTCTAGAGTAGGGGCCGTATAATAGAGTAACACAATTTAATACATGTTATTAGTTTAATACATACTAATATTATTTACATTGATATGATTATAAAGGAGTTCAATTCATGCTTGTGCAGCATGAATTTACGGCACATGGGAGAAAGCACCTAGCTATGTTTTTTTTATTGCTGGACAAGTCATGTGTGATTTTACAGATGTAAGTTTCTCTTGAATAATTAAATTATTAGAGAAAATGTCTGATACGTATGCTGTGAATTCTACTAACTAAAATCACGTAAGTTTGATAGATAACGAATCCACTATAATGTCTTCTACTGCATGGTTGTATTGATGAGAACATGCGCGAGCTTCTTAAACTCCTGAATGCATAGCGTGGAAGCACCCTGGTCTGTCACCTTAAAATTCTTTAAGGTACCCTCATCTGAAGCATGGAAATTAAGCAAAACAAGACGACTTGAAGGATTATGATGCTGAGGAAAATAATTCTTATCAAGCATGATATGAGCTTATTTTGGTTAGAAGCATGAAGGAGCTAGACAACTAATTAAGCTTGCGTGAAGATAAGGTTAATTATGAGGCAGTGCTTCAAATAACATGGTTTTTGCCTGATTTTATGTAATTTTTAGTTACTGGTCAAGCGAAACTACCCATGAAAAAAGGCAGAAGTTTACAAGGAAGGAAGATATGTGCTTGAATGGTTAGAGGAAATGTTTTGAAAGCATTGATATTATAATCAAAATCAATTTATTTTGAGTGTTAAGTATGCATTGGTTTTGATAGGTTCTGTTATTGGCAACACTTTTAACAAGTAGCCTGCCTGTTATTTGTGTTATAACTCAATTCACTAAACCAAAGTCATGGGAAATGGGAAATTGGAAGTTGTAGAGATATGAGCATCAATGTCTCTTCAAAGGTTTGTGCTGCCACCTTTATTATATACATGCATGTTGGGTGTAAAACTTGTAGATGTATGTTTATCTTTTTCCTAAAATATTATTCCATGTTTTATTGATATTTTACTCACAAAACAGGAGAAACAAAAAGATCTTGCTAACATTGCAATGAGATATACGGTCATGACAAACAGTTTTTGATAAATGATCACAGCTCACATGAGCATGTACATGGTTGTCAAATAAGCATAGACCAACAAATGTAAGTATAAAAACTACAAAGAAGAACCAAACGAAATTTCAATCAAACAAATCCTTTCAGTTACAAGTTTAGAAATATTACTAATGCAAGCTCTAACATGATTCCAAACAAAGGTCAAGCGATGTAGACTAAAAGAGAATATTCGTCCCTTAGTAATGGATTCTCAAGTCACTTCAAAGAGCACTTGACAGTGGTTTATAAAAGAACCCTATCTGGTTGTCATAATATAAATGAGAGCGATAAATGAAAACTCATAAAAAAAAAAAAAAACTCATCAAAGATGCTGAAAAGTAATAATCTCAACTAGAGTTTTGAGCAATAGGTCCTTTGTAGAATCTTCTGCCATTTCAATCAAATCATATTTCTTACGACCCACTTCCTTGCAACAAGCTTTTGAACATATGCTCTATTTGATCTCGAACTAATGTAACGATGTGAAGGGCTAAAAGGGTTTTCCATGTTCCCATAATCTATTTTCAATATCCAAATTGTGACCCTTAGTCAAATACCATCTGTCTCCAAAATACTCAACCAACTCCAATTGGTTGATCTCGCATCGTGCTAAGCCATTGATTCGAGTAACAACATTGTCTTAAATGCTTCAGCTACTCTTTGGGATTGCACTACAAATTTTAAGTGCTAATACTAAATTTTTGTACGCAGCAAAAGAAGATGAATGTGAATTAAATGTTGATAAAAAAAAATATAAACAATATTTTATCTCCTCAACTTAATACTATTTCAATTGATATTTTTATTGTTATTAAACCCTCTTGAAGTAGGGGTTAAAGTATAAAATATTATAATTACAATTTTAATGAGTAATAAATTTAAATTTGTAGTTAATTAAACTACGTTAATAGAAATTATTATTATTTTTCCTTTAACACGATTTAGTAGTTTGGTATTTTAGTGATGTAATTAAAAGCAAGTTAAATAAACATTAAATTTCTAAAGATAAAATTAGCGGGGATAACGTTTGATTCTTATTTTATAAATTTATAATTGTGTAGGTATATAGCAGATGGAATTATTTACTTATTAAAAAAATTAATTAATATCTAAAATAGTTTATTCACCAAAGTAAAATAATTTAAATAAATTTAATAATTGTGCTACACGAGTGGGGTAGAAATCAAATAACATTATCTATTTCATTTTAAAATAATTATAATATAGTTATCTCAAAAAGGAGATAAACTAAATTAATTAGGTGAAAGACCATTCAAATATTTAGATAAAATATAAAATTTAGTACATTAATTAAATCTAAATTAATTAGTTTTTCAAAAAATAACTTATAAAACACATGAAAACACAGAAAGGGAGTTTTATTGTATTTTCTAACATTTTCCAAAAAATAGCTAGTAAAGTGAATATCATGAAGATTGTCAAAAATGTTTTTAAAGACTTAAAAAGATACATAAATAAAATACATTATTCGTATGACTTTGTAAAAGAAACAATTCATCCAACTAGTAAGACTAAATAAAGAAAGTAAATAAACACAATAAATTTTATATTGATTCATCTTTATTATTAAAACTACGTTAAATTCTTGATAAATTATCAAGTTTCACTATATATAAATTTACAAGTATTTTTTTACCAAGTTATTTTTGGATTCTACAATAAGTAGTTTTTGTCCTAACCTCTTCAACCTTATACACTAAAGTATTCTTTTTCAAACCACTTTTGACTCAACCTTATAGGTTCTCAAGTTTTGGGATAAAAGCAATCAACTAACTATACAACATTTGTAACATACAAAAATGAATAAAGAATAAGAGTCTAACTCTCGTATATGTGATAATTGTCATCTATATTTGCAAATTTGTTGTATTTAAATGAAATTATTTAATATTTCTTATTTTTTTTATACTAGTTGTATTGATTTTTTTTATAAAAGTAGAAAAATAAAGCTTTTTAAAATAATTTTTTATTTTCGCACTTGGTTCCTTTTATTTTTAATGTTTTTTATGGAAAGATGCTAAAAAACCAATCAAGAGGAGACTAAAGGAACATAATATCATTGAAGTTTGGCTAACTTAAGTGAGACCTTGCTAAAAAGAGAAGTTTGGCTTTGTGTTCGCTTAAACAAGGCCTACTAAGCTTGCTTCCGTGTGACTCTATTAAAAAGTCTAAATAATCTTTGCCCTTGCTTAAGCGAGACTACTATGAAAAATCTCATTTTGCCTTGGACTTCGTTCAAGCAAGCCTCTTTGACTGATACATAAAGAGCCCAAGTTTGAAGGCCAAGAGGTATAAAAAGAAACCTATATTAAAAAGAATGGATTTAGAGCCTTTGCACTAGAAAGTTTAGGTTAGAGAAAGTTGGTTGTGGTTTCATGCTTGTGTATTCTTTTCCAACAATATTTTCATTAGAGTTTTCCTTCCCCTTAACTACAAGTAACTAATTCCATTCTTATTTGGGGTTTTAATGTAATTCTTCTCAATTTCATGTAACTACACTTTTGTGATTCAATAAAGGATTGTTATTGTTCTTTTCTATGGTTAATGTTTCTTTTGGTCTAATAATCTAATTGTACGACTCTACATGTTTAATTATAATTGAACTATAAATTAAAGAGAAACAATCAATAACTTTTATAGTTAGGGATAAGGTAAAAATGATTGATCATTGTTAAATTCTAATATTAATATTGATCATTTAGCTATACAAATCTAGGAATTGGTGATGGTGTCAAGGAATTTAAGTTATTTTGCTTAAGGAATTAAGGTTAGAATAATTTGTTGGTTGGTGATAATAATTGCTTAATTAAATACAATTGTTATAATTGAATGAAAGGATGATTTGATGAAGTTAAACTCTAGTGATTTGGTTTCATATGTGACATCTATCCATTGCATACCACGTGTTTGATAAAAACACAACTCATTTTCCTTTCTTGCAATTTAATCTTCTGTACTATTTACGTTGTAGTTTCTAAACCCATTTTTATATTCTACGTAAATTTTCTTAAATACTTAAGTATTTAACAAATTCATGTGAAAATGACACTTTACTTACACTTGTATGATCTAGTACACTTGCTAGTATCACAACAATATGCTAATTGGTTAAGAGCAAAAAGAATATTTGATAAACAATTAACTTAGAGATTTTTGGCTTATGAGCTTTCAAAACAACATGATCGTTTCTATATATATGGTACATTCCTAGTTTTCATCTATTTATAGGCTAAGTTTTCAACTATTAATTATCTCATAATGATCTTATAGCTTTGTATGTTGGTAAAGGGTTTGAATCAACATTAAATGTTGCATTAATGTTTTTCACTAACTAGTCACCAAGCTTCTAACAAAGCAAATTGCTTATCTCCTTTTCTAGGTTTCTATCAAGCTTTAGAAATCAAATAAATATTTGTGTCTTTTGAGAATTCTAATAAAAGTAGAGCTCAACTTTATAAGTGACAGAGAGACTTCTTTAATCCACTTTGACATCTTCTCTTCTTTATTCTTCAAAACATTCTTTGCATACAATCAGTAAGAAAATTCTTATGTAATAACTATATATGAAATAAATGTTTAGACTATTTGAAAGTTATAGAATAAATGATACACTTCAAATGATATCTAAAACATGATAAAAAATAATTTGTTAAATAAACTTAGACAAATCATTCTTTTGCTTCAGACAATTGAACTTATGTATTGTTCGTAATATTACAATATTTTAAGAACTCAATCCATCTTATAAACTAACATAACTCATACAAATAAAAAGATATTTACTAAGAAAAAATTAATTAGTAACCTAAAAGTATAATTCACATAAATATATAATAAAAAAATGTTGTTATAATATATCAAATTTCTTTTCAAAAAAAGATATATCAAATTTAACACCTTATACATCCCAAAAAAATAATGATACAACGCTATAGTGAAGATGTGAATAATAGGATTTCATGCAATGAACAAAGAATAATTTATTAAATTATCAGAAATAATAGAGACACAAAAATTTAAGAATTCATATAGATAAACATATGTTAATAAAAAATAAATTATCAAATTAAAATAACAAATAACAATTAAAAAGAGTACAGGTAAAAATGTATTAAGGAAAAAATAAATTAATGAATACATATTAATATATACATCAATGTATTATCAAAGAAACCATTAAAACATATCAATGTTAGTGTTTTATTAAAAAACAAAAGTGCAACACACATAGTTACTTGTGTTCTAGAAGGACATATTATGATGTTACTAGTATTAGTCACCTAAAAGTAATATACATATACACATCAATATATAATAAAAAATTTTGGTAAAAGGAAACGAATTTAACATCTTACTCAAAGAATAAAAAATGTGAATGACCACGTGTAATGCACGAAAACTAATATATTAAATTATCATATTACTATCAATAGTAGAGACACAAAAAGAAAAACAATATTTTTTATAGGCAAAAGAAATATTAAAGATAAGAAGTGCAACTCAAGAAGTATTGACTCCAAAACTGTAGAAATGTTACATAAATATCAATTTAAAGTTTTTGTTGTAGTTAGAAACCAAGTTCCTTATATTTCATTTTACCCCTAATACCCACCTAACAAAAATAATTGTTTAATCCTTCCAAGCTTCAATTCCTTACCTTTTATTGTTAGTCTACAAGATTATTCCAAATCTTATTGGTTAACATGTAGTGGTTAGATACTATGGAGTATGATACTGTGATTTTTATATAAGGACAATTTGTGCAATTGTCTGCATAATCCACCAGTACAGTAGTAGCATAACCACAAACTCTATTGTCTTTCTCGCATCAAACCTCACCTTACAATTTCAAAAATTGGCTATGCACACACTTGGATTAGACATCCAAAGGCTGAGAGTATATTTGAAGTTTGACAGTTTTGTTGTGAGACAACCAAGGCTTAAAACTAATTTCTTCTTACCTTTTTCCTATCAAGTGTGTTGTTCCTAAACACAATCCCATTTCTAGTTTTTCATAATGTCCACATCACAACACACCAAATAATTTGCCATGCAACATAAGTAGATTTCTTCCCTTTCCCCTAGCTTGTGGTGATTAAAATGTAGTACAACAATCCCCCACAAAGTTGGTTGTATGCCAATCCATGCATAACATCCTTCCAAACCTAATCAAAGAATGAACAAGAACAAAATAAGTGATTGGCTATTTCTTCTTGTAACTGACACAGAGGACATAAGTAATAATCATTTGGCAATTGGATACATCTCTTTTTAAGGTTTGATTTTATAGGTAATATGTCAACATCAACTTCCATATGAAATGGGTTATATTTGCAGTTGTTTGGAACTTTCAAATATGTTTAAAAAGTGCCTTTTCTTGTTGATCCACCTACACTTGCAATACCTTGTATGTTGATTTTATTGAAAACACTCTAGTTACATTTGCATTCCAACACCAAGTATCCACCCGTGCATGCTTTGGTGCTTGAAATTAGCTATCTATAGTTATAGCTAATCCACCAAGCTTTTTTCCCACTCAAGCCATTGGCTACGCTATGTTAGGTTCCATTTCCACTTTTCCCTTTCGCATTTACTAACATTCCTCAACACTTCATGTTATCGAGTCGAATTAACAAAAAGTCTTTGGTGTGTTTTAGCAAAACACTCTTCACCCTACCAAAGATTAGTAGAATAAAAGGTGAAGTTGTTAAAACATATTTCAATAAACACACTCTTCCATCAAAAGACAAATTTCTTTTGCTACCAAGTTGGCAATTCTTCTTGAACTTGTTAATAATTGGAATCCATGTTTCTTCTTTCCTTGGGTTTGCTCCAATTCGAATCCCTAAGTAGACAAAAGGTGTCTCCATAATTTTACAATTATGAAGATTTGCATACTTGAGTAATATGCATTTTGTCCACACCAAAACTCCCCAATTTACACTTGAAAAAGTTTACTTTGAGACCATAAACAAGTTTGAAACAAGAAAGTATACTTTTCACCACATAAACATTTTGAGAATTCCCCAATAAATAGTGCATCATCTACAATCTGTAAAAGATTGATTTCCACCTTTTTTCTTCCTATATATTTTACATTCCTTGAACAACTTCTTAGTGCCCACCTTTTTCATTAAGTCACTTGAACCCTGAACTACAACAAGAAAGAGAAACGGAGCCAAAGGATCACTTTGCCATAATCCTTTTTGCATTTTAAATTCATTTGTAGGGCTCCAATTGTCCAAAATTAAGATTGTATCAGATTCTAAGCACACCTTGATCCAATTTATCCATGTGGAGCAAAATTCCAACTTATGTAACATTTTATACATGAACTTCCAATAAACTGAATTGTAGGCTTTTTCATAATCAACCTTAAAAATCATACACCTCTCTTTCTCTTTCTTAACTTCATCTACTAGTTCGTTTTTAATTAAAACATAATATAACATGTTCCACCCTCCGAAGAATGCACTTTGACTATTATCTAACACTCTCGACAACACCTTTTTTATCCTTGTAGAAAGGATCTTTGTAAAAATTTTGTATAAACTCCCTATTAAAGAAATAGGCCTGAAGTCCCTTAATTGTTATGGGTTATCCACTTTGGTTATCAAAGTAATGAAAGATGGGTTGATCCTTCTAAGCATGACTCCATTTTGATGAAACTTGTTCAAGACCTTCTTGATGTCTCCTTTCAAGATATCCCTGAATCTCTTAATGAAGTTAAAATTAAAGTCATCCAACCCTGGGCTATTGAAGCTTCCTTATTCCCATACATCTTTAATTTCTCGCTCCTTAAAATTTCCAATCAACAAATTGTTATCATCATGTGTAATTTGTCTAAATTAGACCCCATCTAATTGTAGTCTTATCCATGTTTTTTCCGTAAACTGTTGTTGGAAAAACATTTTCAAATGGAAATCCAATATCTAGAAATTAAAATTCTATCTAGCCTGCTCTTAGCCTTGCCATTCGGCCTATACCAAACAAATCTTCTTCCAACCATTGGATATCATCAACTTCCAAGTCAACTATAAATTGATTAAATTCAAGCATGTCTATTCTCCCTTGGGCCTTATTAGTCTGCCCACTTTTTACCTCCACTCCTCTTATTGAATTGAAATCTCCAACGATACTCAAGCTTTGACAGTAGAATTCTGCTTTTTTTGTCCTATTTCCCATACTATTTTTCTTGTGTTACCCAACCAATCGATCATGATTACTCACCTCGTGGCATATGATATAGGTTTTCCCCCTCTTTTAGTTGTGCATCCATCTCTTGTTGATTTCTTCTTGACATTTCCAAACAACACTGCTAATTTCCAGCTCCACTGATTTAGGAATTTGTAATGGCTTCTCTATTTCCCTTGAACGTATCACTTCATTTTCGCTCCCTTGCCCGCTCGCCATTACCAATTTATCTCTAATTTTCCCCTCACTTTTTCTTCCTTCATCTTATTCTTTATGTCCCTTCTCGTTGTTGTATTCTCCTTGTTTCAGATTCTGCCCTTGGTTCACCTTACCTTCTACTCTACCTCACATAATTGATTTATGGGTAGTACGTCCATACTTATTTTGTACCTCACCTTACCTTCCTTAGGGCCCACTTCTACATTTTTTAGCCCACTTAAATGACATGTGTCTTGCTTGGACATGCATTAAAAAATATTTAATTAAAATTAATATACAAGTCAGAAAAAGTTATAATATATCAAATTTTTCGTGATAAAAATATGAACACAGACACAACTAAATTTGATTTTACTTGTATGTTAATTCATCTACTATATACCTATCTTATTATATACATGTCAATACATAATATGATAAATTATTAAAATATATTAAATTTGGCACAATAGAAGTGTCAACACATATATATGCTGTGTTTTGACTAGTTCTTATAATGGAAAAATAATTATTTTTGAAGAAATAGAAATATAATTTTGTTTCTAAAAGAAAACATAAAATAATTATATATTATAGTTTATAAATCAATACAATAACTAATATTGTAAAAGAAAAAAAATTATGTAGATAGCAAAAAAAATACTACATTAATAGCATCAAAATATTCATTCATTTTTTCTTAAGTTTATTTTACTATTTTAGTTATGTTACTTCAAAATATGTTTTATGAATAATAATAATAATTAAAAACATATTTATGTATTTTTAATTTAATTAACTTATGATTATTTTTTAATTAGTTTTTATGATTTATTTAATGGTAAATATTTATTCACATGTATTAATTTTTTTTTTCATTTATTTATAATTATCTTTTATTAATTTATATGTTTTGATATTTTCATTCAATGATTGAATATTCAAATAACCTTTATGAAGTCTTGCATATCTTTTTGAGTCACTATATTATAGATGTTATGTATTCACCTGAAAGATCACTTATAGTAAAATTCTTCCTTCCAATCACGTAATCTTGTATATATTAATAATAATGATTTGACTATTTTTACAAGTCAACAACTACACCTACTTTTAGAATGGAAGGGTTCAATTTAAAGAAAATTGTCAAATTAATTTATTTAATAATCGAATGAGGCAAACTTATCTTCACAACTATTGCCTTGGTAATCTTAGTTTTATTTGAGAAGAATGTTTGAGGAATAAATTTGGGCTTCCCAATTTTAGGTTCAAATAACTTCTTCATGGGTCATGTTCCTGTCCTCCTATGCATTTTGTTTTTGGTTTGTCTTAATATATTCTTGGTGGGCTACAAATGATGAGTGAGGCCTAGGATGCCAACCAGATTGGGATTGTAGTTCTGGTACTGATACTCTTGCGTGCCAATTTATATAAAAAATTATTTAATAAAAAGATGGGTAATTTTTTTTTTTTTGCTTTTGCATACATACGACATTCTACACATGTACATAAGGAAGTAACTGCAAACAACATCCGCAAATAAACCTCACAAACATAAAATAAGCCCACATATAACATAAGTCTCAGGCAAAATAAAACCAACAACATAATTCAAACTCTAAACATAAGAATGAAAACCACCAAATAAAACACGCGTTTGTGCAAAATAAATACATAAAATCCAAACACAGCGGGGACTAATAACATAAACTAATACTACGACACTACGAAGGACTAGGATGAGATGAAGGAGAAGGACAAAGAAGAGTGCCATCATGATCCAATAGAGTAGTCCTTCCCATCAAGCTTAACGTAGAAGATTCTGTCCAACTCAGCTACGCCTGTGAACACAATGTCACAATTATAGCATCCAAACACACACACATGCAAGGATGGGCTTACAAAATCCACCTAATCATTTCTAAAATCCTAAGCATTTTCAAAATTATTATAATAATATTTACACTGATATTATACAGAACAAATATCTAGATCACTTTTCAACCACATGAAAGACATTATACTTGTGGAGATAGCTCAACTGCATCAAAACAACATAAAAAAACATGACACAAAGGTAAACATCCAACTACATCTTAACAACATAGAAATACACAATCAAATATCTCAATAAATGGATGCAAATACTATCCAAATATCTCTATATACATTGTAACAACATATTATGATTCTTGCAACATCAAATCTCTTTTTCTACATAGTATCAACATCTATTAACATCTCTAATAAATCATTTGTACTCATTTACATTCTCTCAATAAACATTTAAACAAGTTTAATTTTTGTGCACTTGACATTCAACAAACTTATCTTATGTATAACTTTTAAACTAGTTACTATTATAAAAGAAAATTTTTATTTTTACCATACTTGTTAATATATGATTGGATGGTGGTGTAAAAAAATCCTTATTATGTGAGTAAATTTTAATTAAATTTTTTATTCAATTACTTTTTTATCTACAAGTTTATTTATTAGCTTCAATTTGATTTCTTAATTTTTAGAAATTTTAATTAAGTCTCTTAATTTTTAAAATAAGTTTAATTTGATTCTTTCTTTCAAATTGAAACTACCATTATCCAAACTGTAAAGTGTTGAGTCTAACACGTGTCCTTATTCATTAATAATGTTAATATCAATTTAAATGGAAAGATCAAATTGAACTCATTTTAAAAATTAAAGACTTCAATTGAATTTTTTTAAATAAAAACATTATGATCTAAAAAAAGGAGTAAATTAAACTTAATAAATAAATTTGAAGACAAAAAATAATTAAACCTATATTTGAGATCAGAAATAATTTAAAAGTGATTTGTTTTAGAAATGAAGTAAAGGCTTCAAAGAGGATATACATTTGGAAAATTTCAATTTCGAGTAAAATTAAATATGGTGTTTAGTTAGTGATTTTTTTTTAATAGAAAGGAATTTTAAGAATTAGTTAATTTTGTGATCTCGTAAATAAAAAGAGAATTTAGGAGTTCTAAAAAGAGGAAAGTTGATGAATGAATTTTATTGTAACAATTTAAATAAGTTAAGGAATTAAATTTGAATAAAAAGATCAATATTTCACACAATCATAATAAAAAATGAAGAATATAATTATACCTAAAAACTAATAA